>OZ020246.1:26473128-26780251 GCA_963971285.1 Astropecten irregularis | reverse complement strand
GAGAAAAGAAGTAATAGTCAAAGTAAAATTTTCATCCAGATCTCAGTACGTCGTGCCGTGCCGTGCCACTTTCTGCCGAATCGTGGTAAAGTGCGAACGGTTATAGCGCCATCATGCGTCACTGACGTGTCACCAAGGTCGACACCTACAGGGCTATAGTTATACCACCGAAGTTAGGCTTCGCTGGTTTATACACATGACTTTTATACAATGTACGGTTGTAGCTCGGTACAGAGGCTGAAAAGTGCCGGTTTCAAAGTTTAAGCTATAATTAAAAAGATTACATCAGCATGTACATTGTACATGCTGATGTACCGTGTTGGATTAAAGAGATGTACATTGTACATGCTGGTATGGAAACACTACAATACCACACAATTTGTAGGCGCGGCATCGACAGGACTACAAATCGGCTCCACATTTCAGTTTGGGATCCGAAATTCACTATATAGAAACATCAAAATTGAAAGTTCGGACGATTTCACTTTCTAACTGTTATCAAAATTAGCCTGAATGATGGTTGCGAGACATAAAACCTATACCATATAGAGGTTGGGAACAGTCCTAGCACCGTTATCCTATAGGCCCTACGATAACATACTATACACATTGGCCACAATGGATCACATTCAATTTCAAGTCACATACTATTAGATGGTTGGTATCACTAATAGTTAATAATAACAGTAATAATAAAAATAAAAATACATAAATACATAAATACATAAATAATTTGATGAACGCTTATTACGTACGAGTGGATTTTGATATCAAAGGTTTTTTTTATCATAGGTGCCAAACCATGGTATAAAATACCAACAATTGCAACCTTTTTGGTCGTTTTATAGTGTTTCCAATGATCAATTGAGCTGAAAATTTCACGTCAGTGTTTTTTCAATGACAAAACAAATTATGAGCAGCCGGCAGTTTTTCTGCTACTCTGTCATCTTTACCAATGTTGTACATGCCCTCCTATTTGTAGATGAATAGATTTGGTTTTGTTTCTTTTCGCTTTACTTTCATTTTCCAATAGTTAAAACTGCGTGAATGATCCAGGTACTTGCTTCTCCGTTATAAAATACTTTGTGTAGGCGGTTATTACTGAGTGTATAAAGTAGCCAGAAACTTTCTGGCAGAAAGTGAAACTGGGCACAGCGGACTTACTTTGTGACAGAACAGGTTGGGTCATCAGAACCAGGAGCAGTACTGCCGCAGCCAGGGACGAGTAACCAGTAAGAGCCGCCATCGTGATGGCACAATCCGTAAGGGATACCAAAGTATCCCCGAAAATAATACGCAGAGACGGTACAAGAACCTACGTCCGATCCACAGACAGGCCGACCGGTATGATGGGACGTGAGCGCAAACAGCGTCACCGTAAAGTTTTCGTGCACCGTTTGGGTTTGGTACAAGGGTGCGGCGTCACTGAACTGAATTGGCCAAAAAAAGGGGGAGCAGTATGCAAATTACTTTCTTCAATGGTGAATCGTTCAACCTTGGCCACCGATTTTTTTTCTCTGATATTTTTTTCTCTCTTTTGTTCGGGTGAGTGAATGCAGTAACCGAGAAAAATTTCCAAAGTTCAAGCTAGGTGTTATCCATTGTGATGTTCCGCGACATAAAAAATGTGTTCCGTGAGCTCAGCGCGCTTTGTTATTCAAAATGAGACAGCGTCCTTGGGTCATGGATCTCATACGAGTACTTTCCTGCTCTTTCATAAATAAGACGTCGTGAACTTGAAACATAATAATTATATCCAGTGCGAGGAAGCCTTAGTTTAAATATACTATCATACTAGTTTGGTAGCATATCGCGACAGAAATCTTCACAGATTTACCTATAACCATGGAGGAAGGAAGAGACTTCCTCCATGCTATAACTTACAGGGTATAAAGATGGTGAAACATACCGTTAAAGGTAGTATCATACTTTGGTAAGAAACCAAAACAGAAAATGTTCACAGATTTACGTATAACTTACATGGTGTGAAGATGGCGGTGGTAGAAACAAACCGTTAAAGTGTCCCCGCCTGAAATGGTGTATTTGTCCAGAAATTTGTAAAACAATGACCGATCTTTTTGATCTTTTAAAAGATCAAAATTAAAGAGAAAACACTTTAATAAGAAATACTGTGCCCGTTTTTCACAGTTCCCTCAAAAAGTCGGCAACGTATGGGACTGAAATTTGCACATATTAATTTTACTGTATCTTCCTTGATATTTTTGCCCACGAATCTGTATTTCTTTGACAAAAACCAAAGTATGATACTACCTTTAAATCTGTGAAGATTTCTGTTTCGGTAGGCTATCAACGTATATGATAGTACCTTTAAGGAGAAATAATTCTGTCCAAAGCATAATGTTTAGCAAAACTAATTCATCCAAACAGAAATTTTCACAGATTTGCGTATAACTTTCAGGGTATGAAGATGATGCTGGTACAAACATATTTTGATTTTGTGTAAGATCAAAACCATTCTTTTTGTAAGAAAAATTTAGTCTGTTTTCGCTATATGTTCAATTATTGAGCTCAAATTTTAAGAGGTTTATTATTTCATGCACATGCTGGCTTCGACAAAGTGAGAGTGCTTTATGGCCGTTACCAATCATGCATTACACCTTTAAATAATATTGTATGTATTACAGAAATAAAGAGTGTCGTTATTAATTTCCAAACAATATGCCATTACAATTTAATACTGAATTGGCAATGGACCGATCCAGCCCTTCTATGTTGCAATGCCGGAAAGGTTAAACCAGGAAATTAATCAAATAAACTGATTTGTATACTATGTTAATGCTTGACAGAATCAACGTTTCAAATGGTACATACACACCTACAAATGTTTGCCTTACATTTGTTTTGTCAAGTATTCCATGGACAGCTTGCAAAATGAGAACCTTCATTGAAATACATGTAGACATAAGTCCTCTTAGGAATGATCAATTTGTTTCATTACTTTTTTTTTCTAATAAGCAGGAGAGAGTGCTTGTTAAATATGCTTTACTAAACTGTTGAGAGTCATTTGTTTGTTTTGAAAAATATCACCAATCTCGGGTCAAGTTCTTTTTGACTCACCCTGTACTGGCATAAGTACCAGAGGCCTATTTCATAGATCTGCTTAAGCACATGATTTGCTTAAGCATGAAGAGTCCTCCTTGATCAAACAGGATTAACAACCAAATTTTTATAGTAACATTAATTGCATTTGGCTTTTATTTGGCCATTGTTTGCTGAGCATTGTTAACATTAACAAGGAGTTTTGGCTGGCATACTGATTTTATTAACCAAACGTTTTTGGTGCTTAACTTTTCATGCTTAAGCAAACTTTGGTGCTTAAGCAGCTCTATGCAATTGGCTCCTGGGATTTAATATGATAAGAAACTTTGCAAGATGGGAGATTACATGCTAAGAGACTCGTAGATAGTACACAGCTCAAACTTCAAAGTTGTCATGATGTAGTAGTATAAATACATGTATTACAAAACTGGAAAATGTACATGCGCAAAATTGTTAGTTTTTAAAAGTGTGATTTATAGAGTAACACATACATGTATTTAGTATTAGGAAAACAATCTCTGAGCTTTTGAAAAATATCTCTACATTAAAAGAAACTAGCTAGGATAAGAAATTGCGAACTTAATGAATCAACATTTTTTGTTGGAATTTGTTTTATGTCACCTCAAATTGTGGTCACAGAATAATTGCATGCATTTTTTAGTCTAGTAAGCATAGGTGTCGATTTCTTTTCAGCATTGGGGGGGGGGAAGATTTGGTGATTTGGTGTCCTAAGCCAGAGAGCGAAGTGACCAAGCGGGAGGAGGCTGTGGAAGGTGGGATACCTCCTCCCAAACCAGGGACTTTTTAATAAAAATAAGTCAAAAAAGTCGTGTTTTAGAGCATTTAAAAAGGATATTCAGAAGAATTAAATAGTATAAATTCACTGCGAAGACAAAAAATAACAACAAGGATCATGTAATATTTCTATTTATATAACACCTTAGTAGATCCTTGTCATTTGTTTGGAGGATTGTATGTCATGTGATATTTGATAAATAGACCAATTCATGGCTTACGTCACAACCGTTGAAATTTGTACCATCCACCGTGCATTTTTGGTGCCATCCGATTTGTACCATTGCACGCCAGGGACTCTAATACGTGATTGGTCAAGCGGCGTTCCATTTATTTGTCACTGCGTGCGCGCGTACGCGTTGGTGTGCAACGCGCGTTACTGTAATAAGAGCAATATAGTTTGCCAAGATTTTAAGCTTTTTTTGTCTCGCTAACTCTTAAAATGTTATCCTCCAATCAAAATCAAATGACAAAGATCAACTCAGATGTTATATAAAACAAATAATGAATGTTTCACATTCGTAGAATGGAAAAAAATAATTTCATTCGGTGACAGATGGACTGTTCCATTCCACTCGGCTTCGCCTCGTGAAATGGAAAAGTCCATCTGTCACCTCATGAAATTATTTTTTACCATTCCACTCATAAACATTAATTATTTGTATAACAATAAACTTGAATGATATTTAACCTCGAAAAAGTGGGGGGATATATCCGCCCCCCCCCCAGGATCAACACCATTGCTAGTAAATTTTCACATTGTTTAACATTAGATAAAAAGAATTAAAACGTTAAATGCTAAGCATAAATACACTACTATAAATGTAAAAAAAAAATCCGAATATAACATTATCAAAACACATGGTTAGCAACTTCATGAATATTATATACATTAACCTGAGTATTCTACACTTTTCAAATATTCAAATAATTATATAATAATGACGACATACACTGTTTTGTAACAAAAAGAGTACACTACGAATTCCACACATATAAAAACCAGCATCACGAATATATAAAAATACAAATGAAATGTATACATGATATAAAATTATTCTAAAAAAAACAACAACTACATTTCGTTCTGTTAAAAAAAGTTAAAACCTTGGAAGTGTGGAGGTGCTGAGGTCTTTTTTCGAACATATGAGCAAAATCTGGATTTTGTAAAGATAAAGATTTAGGCCGTGTCCAAATTCTCTAGCTGCGGCTGCAAATTAGCGTGTACATATGGCAGCAATTAGCCAGTGACTGCAGCCATGTCCACAGACTTGTGTGTTGTTTGCGGTCGCAGCCAGAGAATTGGAACTCGGTCTTAGTGGAAAGCAATTTTATTAGTTGACATAAGACATTTTTTTTCCACTCCTGTCCCAATGACAAAAAAAAAACCGAACAAAATAAATCCACAGTTGGATTCATGAAAGAGCACGCACACTTTTACATTAGGGAACATTTAAAAGGAGCACCGAGACTTTAAAGACCTAGGGTCGATTTCACAAAGCCCTGTAATCCATCGTAACTCGAGTTATGAAGGATAACCCATGGCAGGGTCTATCCCACATAGGGCTTCAATGCATCAAAAGTCCTACGATAGATAGTAAGTTGCGAAGAGTTTGGTGAAATCGAACCCAGGGGTAGACGACGGAACCTTCCCTCTCCAGGGTAACAAACTTCCAAGCCTGTTGAGAAACTCCCACCGGCCCCCTGCTACACATTACGCATCTGGAGGATTAAAGGGTGTAGGATGGCAGATCATAGCCTGATTTGCCTCCTCGGCGTCTGGTGCAATTGAAGAGAGCTAGGAACATAACGGCTAGAAGACTGAGGATGAAGAGGGCTGCTAGGAGTAGAGGCTGCCAGGATGAATAGGACACAGACTCCTCCATCTCAGCACCTGGTAATCGACAAAAAGGATGACAGTTGCAATTTACTGTACCTTCATTAATAAGGCACAAAGGGTACTGCAGAAACAAATTCATTCTTCACACACCAATCTGGTCTGTAGCCCCCCACAGTTTAGCCCGCCCCCGCCGAGGAAAAGGTAAGTGACCAGGCCAAAATTGAAGAAAAGAAAGAATTGTGTTGATTATAAAATCTTTAAGAGCTTCAGGAGAGAATTATATTGGGCAAGTAGGACCAACAAGAGATGGTGTAATTACAGTAACGGCATAAACAAAATAGGTCTTAGTAGATGATTCGGTGAAATGTGGACTTAACTTAATATGGTCCTTAATTACATGGGAGACATACAAATCACAGCGAAAATAATTGGGTGTATAGAGTATGGGAGGCATGGATGGCCTTGCTTTGAATGTACAGGGTGTCCTAGAAAAAACGCAACACTGTGTCGGGACCCATTATGTTAAAATAAAATTGTTTATCACTTGAAGATTCACATATGTGATACAGCCATGTCTTGGCTATCACCATGTAGAATTTAAGCAAAATCGGGCTAAAATTGGCAAAAATATGACCAATTGAAAGAGTACTCCTTAAAAACAAATTTGCAAGGATAACACGCATGGTAGACAATACACTATCATAATGTGTATGAGAGAAAGATGAAAATCAGGTTTTGAGGTTGGGTAGTTCAGTCTTAGTTTTTTCACTCAATTTTTGTCAAATTTTTGTCAAATTCTACATGGTGATAGCCAAGACATAGTTGTATCACATATCTGAATCTTGAAGTGATAAACAATTTAATTCTAACATAATGGGTCCCGACACAGTGTTGCGTTTTTTTTTTTTTTTTTTATATCTTTTTTATATTTTTATATAATAGTTCTCGACACAAGTGTTGCGGTTTTCTTTAGACACCCTGTATAGCAGGAAACAGAAATCATATGTGTACAATTAAAGAAATTGGCAGTCATGTTTCAGCACAGAGGATATGGTTTAATTCTCAACATGCTCCATAATGTACACAGTAGACCTTTACCTTGAAGTGGCTGAGTGGCCTTGTTTTTTTTGCATAAGTAAAATTTGGAGGACAGCAATTTAGTGTTTTATTTGTTGAGGTTCAGATCATTGACTGATTCGACTGAAAAGGGACGGATGTTTGAAGTGAGTCAATTCCACGACCAAAACGCGGCCAGATTTCCCCTCGCTGGCTATTCCTAAGCCCCTCCTAATCGGATGACCTTGTTTTCTTAACCAGGTACAATGACAATAAAGCAGCGCTTGTGTACAGGGGAGTCCTTGGGATCTAGGATCGAGGGATGGGCCATTGTTGGGGCTATTCATGCCAACTTTCCCCTCGCATGGCTTACCACACCTCTGTAGCGATTGACCAACGGTTGACCCGTAAGCTGTAGAAGTTGTAGAAAGCTGTTTACCCGACTTTAATAGCCAGTAAATAAACAGGCAAAGGTGCTGAATTGCCACAAAACACGCAGAAAAAAGAAGGAGGCAAAAAAACAGAAGCTATAAGGTCTGAGGGTAAAGTATTATCTGCATTAGTTGTAATTGAACAATCTGAGACCGGATCCCGATGAAATTAATCTTGAGGTCAACTTGTGACTTTGCCATGTCATTCTGCTTCTGTATTAATAGCAAGAACGTGGCTAGGGCCGTCCATTTTTGTGATATCACACAAAGAGTACAGAGGGTTGGGGGAGTCAGGTTGGTGTAGCGGTTCTTTCCTCGCCTTTCACCTCTGTGGACTGGGTTCAAGTCCGGCTCGGTCCACAAGTGGATTGGGTTTTCAGTCCCTGCCTGATTCCGTGGGTTTTGACCAGAATATTACTCTGGGGTTTTCCTCCCACCTCTATAACTGCATCTTCTTCCTATCATCTTTCCATAACAGGTTTTATCAGGCTTGTGAACCACAGTGCCTAGGGCACTTTTGAGAAATCCTTGGTGTCATTACCAGAAATAAATAATAATAAAATTAATAATAATAAAAGCAATTTTCATATTATTCTGTCTCACAAACACTAATTTAACCATGCAAGGGACATCTCTCTCAACAGGAGGAATTCCATGGGAGGAAGACCACCCCATCCCCCAGCTCACCTTCTTGGCACAGTATTCCTGCAAAGCCAGCCGGGCAAATACATCGTATACCCTCCACTCCTTCATCCTGCTGACACCTGCCTCCGTTCATACAAGCACAGCTGCTTGTTGCATCACCTGAGCAAATATCCGAGAGGGGGGAAACAGAAATTCAACTGTATCAATTTAGCAATCTTCATAAAATCCCCTAACACTTACACTTTTAAGCCCTGTCCGCACTGGACTTTTGGGGGGCAAAGTTACCAAGATGCTGGGTACTTTACCCATTTTAAGTCCAGTGCGGATGTCTCAGACTCTCAGGAAGTCTTCCTCTCAGTTACTTTTCCCGACCTGTGCGGGTATTTCTACCGGCCAACTTCTGCCCAGGAAGAATTCCCGAGACGCTTTATCCGAAACAAGAAGTCCAGTGCGGAAAAAGCTAGTAGGGTATTCTCATGAGCCTAGTAGTCACTGTCAGTTCGGTAATTCTTCCGCGCATGCACGGATAAGTTACCCGAGTTGGAAGTTTAAGTGCAGACACCGTTAATATTTGCCCATTTTTCATTTAACCATCGGCTTGGTGAAACCCCCCTGGGAAAAAAAGTCGAGTGCGGACAGGGCTTATGAAGAAAACTTCAGCTTGACTTGATATTTAAAGCTTATTTGTGGTACAACCTGCATGCCCTGAACTCTGCTTGCACTTACATGTAACTGTTATTTTAAGATACTATCATACCATCATACTATCTCTGCGGATTAACCTATAACTTACAGGGTGTAAAACACGGTGATGGTATAAACATACCATTAAAATGTTTCTGCCTGAAATGCAGTATTTATCAAGTAAAGAGTATAACTAATTGACCAAAAACAGTTTTGATCTCAGGAAGATCAAAACTCCTGTGAATAGATTCAAAAATACCGTGGGCGTTTTTTACTGTTTTCTCAAAAAAGTGGGTACCATATGGGACTGGGAATTTCACAGATGACTGTTACTGTATCTTCCTCAATATTTTTTTGCCCATGAATCTGAATTTCTCTGACCAAAACTATTAGTTTTTTACTTTTTTCAGTCACAGGTATTTTCATTCAATATTTTCTTTTGTCATCCTTTCAAAAGCTTGAGGGACCAAGTTATGCTTTTGTTCAAATTGTTTACTCCCTAGAAGTCAGTAAGGGTTAACTTGACAGTCTTATGGTGCTGTTGATTCAGTAATAGCGCAGTTGAATCAGTGTGCAACCATGTATGGCGTTCAATTGGCCTACGTGAATGTGGCTTTTCAAATCTCCTGAAGTTTTCTGGATGGAATTTTGTTGAGGAATGCAAGTGAATGGACTACAGTGATACAGGCATTCAGTAATACTTGTACTACTTGCACGCTCTGAGTGAAAGCCAAATCCACCTGAAATCTTCCAAAGTTTGCTAATCCCCGTTTCAGAAAGCCGTTTCAGCGTCGCGCCGAATTAAATAGATTAGGAGCGACCCTAGGTCGACCCGATTCAGATTTTGGTTTCAGGCAGGCGGACATAATACACTGGAGTACAAGTAGGACTACAAACAAACGAACAATACAGCCCTAGCAACCAATCTACTTTCAGACTGTCTGTCGCGTTGTGCAAATTGTCAACGTTGTTGTTGCGAGGAGGAAATGGACATTAAAGCATCATGTGAATCTTGACTGTTGTCAACTTGTCATTGTACACAACTGTCAGCACTGGCATCGTAGCCATCATCATTTTTATTTTATGCCCCCATCTTTGACTTTGCCTTCAAAATCATTTGTTTGTTTTTTATTCCAGTGCAAAGGTCTATTTAAAGGTGCACTGTATGATGTATGACCGGAAGGCGTCTAGTAGTAGTACTTGCAAAAAGTTTTGCATGTATGCATTGTGGGATACATCTGCAGTTCACTGCTTGTTTCCATACATTTCCATATATTTGCATTGAGTTTGGCTTATGACTAGAGCGACGTTTGAAATGATGTCGCTCCAGAGCTGTTCTTTCGACCCAGACCGTCGATCTTTCGGCATCAGGCGCGCCTGGTCGCTCCTAATTGTTTCAGATGTCGAACTTTCTATGTACTTAACTCAAATCTTGCCTTTTAATTGGTTTCAATCGGTTCTCGTGATAGCAACAAATTCTGTGCTTACGCAATCCTCAAGTTATGAACACAACCTAGCAACCCCAGTCAGTTGCAAGACTGGGTGTGCTCCCTAAGAATTTATCTTTTATCTTGATAGTGTCAAGATTTTGTGGCAACTCTGTGCACGAAGAATAACAATCATACTAAGTGCAAAATTTGGTAAGAAAATTAGTCAGCAAAGAGGAACCGAACTGCACACAAAATCTTTTTAAGGAAAATGACATAGGGCCTGTTTGTTTGAGGCATCTGATCAGTGACCCTGATGCTCGGGATCCCATTTTAGCATGTCCTGCATGGGATATGGATTTGCAAGATCACTGATCACATGCCTGAACCAAACAGGCACCAAACAACTGCACTGGATCCTTTTCTTTTTTTTTCTTTCTTTTTTTTATATTTTTTTTTGGGGGGGGATGTTCAGCATGTGATAAAAACAAACATTCTCTGTTTTTAGGAAGAAAATAGTTGGGACTTACCATTTATGAGTCCTCTCCTTTTCCTGAATGGTCCTGTGGGTGACAAAAACAAACAATAACAACAACAATTTAACAGTGATTTCATTAATGTATACATTAGTTTGATGTCTGCTTGAATGAATACCAGGTTTAACAGCCAGTGAGAAAATAGGGCAATAATTTGAATGCTGTTTTAATAATGAAATTTAAACAGTCGGATTTTCTAAGATTTTTTGTAAATATTTGTTTCACTCGAGTATAGACCTGTCTTTTGCAACGGCACTGCCCGAGTTTTTGCCAACCAAAATGGTGGAAACTATGGCGAGCCATCAAAGCCAAGCAAAACAATATGAACACAATTTGTACATAATGTTTCATAAACTTTGAAAGATATTGCTGAATCATGTAATGGAAACAACAAAAGCAATGATGGTGTGTATTTTTTACAACTATGACAAGTTTCATGATGTTGAATTTGGTCACTCCGTCTGTTGAGAAGACGAAATGATTTGCAACATTAGCCCGCTCATGCCAGAACCACGAGCCAATGTTTGTAAATAAATAGGTCTATTGTCTATAATACATACCGATATTTATTTTTCATAGTAGCTGGACCCGACAACCTCCCCCCCCCCTTCCATCTTGCCTCCCACATTTTGTCTGTCAGCCCCACCCACTACCAAGTTCCCATTCATAATTATTCTCCGTTGGTACAACTCTATGTTTATATAATTGTGAGACATCAGTTCAAGGAATATAATAGTACTATTCAGAAACCAATGACTCATCGTAGTATTTATAGCTGTAATTGAGAATCACCAATCATGCATGCACACGACAACATTTCACACGAGCGTTTGCATATATGGAAACAATTTATAAAGGTTAAAAGCCATTACAACATAAAAACAGAAATGTTCACAGATTTATGTACTTACAGGGTATAAAGACGGTAATGGTAAAAGCATACTGTGAATATTTTTCTGCCTGAAATGCTGCATTTATCCCGAAAAAGAATAAAACCAAACACCAAAACATTCTTGATCTTTCGGAAGAAAAAAGATGAGACAGCTATTCCGGGTATTCCCTCACAATATGATGGTTTTTGATGATAACATGAGCTGAACATTTCACAGGTGTGTTTTTATGAATGTTAAATCAAATTATGAGCAGCCTGCAGCTGCTGCTCTGTCACCTTTTACCAATGTTGTACATGCCCTTTAAAACGACCTAAGAAAAAATGAGCTGTTCCTTGAGTTTGAGTATGAAAACTGAAGAGGACACTTCATTCCTTGTATTTTATAAATCTTGAGGCTTTCACTGTCTACCTTGCCCCCTTTCTGTACTCTTCAAATTGTCTCCCAAATTGTTTTATTCCGACAAAAGGCAGAGCCCTTTACATCTAGAAATAATATCCTACTGGTATAGGTAGTATATTTAAAGCATTAAGGTAATATCATACTTTGGTTCTTGTCAAAGAAATTCAGATTCATTACCAAAACTTTTCAAGGAAAATACAGTAACAGTCATCTGTGAAATTTTCAGTCCCATACGGTGCCAATTTTTGAGAAAACAGTGAAAAACGGCCACAGTACTTTTAAAATCTTTTCACCGTTATTTTCCATCTTTAAAAGACCAAAATTGTTTTTGGTCATTGGTCTTACTATTTTCTTGATAAATACAGCATTTCACACAGAAATATTTGAACGGTATGTTTCTACCATCACCATCTTTATACCCTGTAAGTTACAGGTAAATCTGTGAAGATTTCTGTTTCGATATGCTACCAAAGTATGATACCACTTTCAAACCCTCAAAGAGTGATTATTAAACACCAATCTTCACCAGAATTCATCACTATTACTATTATTTGAATGGCACAGGACTGTAAAAGTCTAGTAAGAGCAAAGGCTGTTGAGATGGCCCAACTCCGCCCAAAATTAGGACTACGTGCTGGAAAGTTCCAGTCTTAAAATGCCAGAGGCCAATTTGGTGTATAACACTGACAGAGTGGTGCAGAGGGGGGATTAAGCACACGTAGATCCCAGATCGGGACAAATGGTATATACGTGAAAACACAAACTCAGCCATTCATACGTGTAGAGCCCCTTTGTGCAAGCCGAGAGGTCATCTGAAAATCAGGATGTTTGTGAACAATAAAATGGAACAAAAGCTTGCAAGAACCAATACATATCGGTGCCTATAATACTTTTATTCCAGTACTGCAAAATGCAACCCGGAAAAATCCAAAACAAATTTCCAAAATACAGCAATTCAAAAAAAAAATGTTTGTACATACCAAAATTCATCAAACTAAACTAAAGTCTGAAGATCCAAATAGCATGGAAGAAAAAAAAAATCCAACCATACAAAAACTTATTTAATGTACTATCATAGTTCGGAAGCATACCGAAACAGATATCTTCACAGATTTACCTATAACTTACAGGGTTTATATATAAAGATGGTGATGGTAGAAACATACTGTAACATTTTTTTCTGCCTGAAATGCTGTATTAATCCAGAAAAGAGTAAACAATGACAAAATACAATTTTGATCTTTTAAAGATAAAAAATAATGGTGATAAGATTGTTTAAATACTCTGGTCGTTTTTCACAGTTTTCTCAAAAAGTGGGCATCGTATGGGACTGAAAATTTCACAGATGACTGTTACTGTATCTTCCTTGATATTTTGATATTACCTTTAACAACAATTTACAAAAAATTCAGAAAATCATATCTGCATCTATTTTTTATTTATAATGTTTGGTCGAGGCATAGACGACATTGAATGCTTATTATCTGACAATTTCTTTTTTTTTAAAGAAGTATAAATTTATTTTTTTATTTCAATTTTTTACTACGGAGTAAAGAAATTTCAATGTGTTGCTGTTTTCACTGCTTTAGCAGTACTGATTTATTAACAACCTGGAATGCACTGACCCATAGCACCGGATACAACTTTTACTGAATGGTGCCCATTCAATCTCAGCATTGGCCATTCTAATAAAAGCATGGCATAACTCCATATCATTGACGCTTACTCTCAGCAGCGGTGGTGTGTATGTGTGTGCAAGTTCAGAGAAATCAGGCAAAGTACACTTGCTTTTATGGGTCCCGCTATTCATATTCAAATTTTAACTGGCTGGAAATTTTTTTTTTCAATCCAAGCTAAGGAGAGGGAGGGGTGTACTGCTATATTAACCCTTATTACTCAAGCATCACTCATAACTGTTGTCTGTCCTCATTCTATTAAACTTTCTGTCCCAATTGTTTCACATCCTGAATTTTTTTGACTGAATGAAAATCACAAAGGGTCTTTGTAATCTGTTTCGTGGCGGGAGGCTGTCTATGGTTTACTCATTCGGTCAAATTATTTGATGTTACTGTTTTTGTACAATGTACACTGAAACTGATGTGTACTTTTAAGTCTGCTAGTGCATGATATCATCAGAAACCAATGTGTTAAATGAACTGCATCGAACTGAAACAAATTGACCCAATGACGAACAAATGTTCACAGAAAGACACTGGGAGATGTCACCAGTGTACAACAGGTCTAAATTATCATGATAATGGCAACGTCATCTTTAAAAATTGGTCTGGCCTGGCTGCAAATATGGGTTTGTTGATCTCACGCATCGGGGCAATAGACCCTATTCACGGTGCATCTACCCTACATTCGAAGCGATGAAATCAAACCGAGGCTTGGATTCAAAATAGTCTGGTACACATTTTCTTTTTAGAATTGGTGTTATCTTTTCTAAAGGGTATACAAGGAAGGCGACAAGGTGGATGCGCAGTGAATAGGGTCTAGATACGATGCGAGAGGAAAGATAAAGTTGATGATTGCTGAAAATTGCTGAAAGAGGCTTGATATGAACACTGTAGCATTGGTACTATTTAACCATAGCCCTCTGCACCTACCACACAAGACAAGAGCTGCTTACCACACATTACCACAGTCCACAGGGGGGACTGGATATTAACCCTAACCCTCTGCACCTACCACACAAGACAAGAGCTGCTTACCACACATGACCACAGTCTCCACAGGGGGACTGGATATTAACCCTAACCTAGCTAGCTCTGTAACTACCACACAAGACAAGAGCTGCTTACCACACATCACCACAGTCCACAGTGGGACTGGATATTAACCCTAACCCTCTGCAACTACCACACAAGACAAGAGCTGCTTACCACACATTGCCACAGTCTCCACAGGGGGACTGGATATTAACCCTAACCCTCTGCACCTATCACACAAGACAAGAGCTGCTTACCAGTACCACACATCACTACAGTCTCCACGGGGGGGATTGGATATTAACCCTAACCCTATGCACCACACAAGGCAAGAGCTGCTTACCACACATGACCACAGTCTCCACAGGGGGACTGGATATTAACCCTAACCCTCTGCACCTACCACACAAGACAAGAGCTGTTCACCACATATTACCACAGTATCCAGGGGAACTGGATCATAAACCATGCATTACCACAAAAACCACTGTGGTATATTGTGGTATTTAGGATATCATACCACAGGAAAAACCATGTGTGGTAGAATGTGGTATAGCAGTTCCCTAAAGTACAATAAATCTACAGGTGTTGGCCCTTTATCATCATCAGTTCATTGGAATGTTAACCACATCCTACATAGAAACATTCCTACTCCTCCCTTCCGAACTCTCAGTGAAATCAACTTTAATCGTTTAAATGCTATATTATCCTAATAATAACAATGATTGTAAAACATACTAGAGCAGGGCTGTGACATTGACACAAATAATAGCAACATGAGTGAACATTGGTTAAAACAACAAGCGCGCTACTGCACTAGGCGTTGAGTTCTTACAAAGATGGAGGAATGCCCATCAAAATAAAACAGATACTGACTCATATGGCTGTCCAGACTGATTTTTGAGTCACTCTTTATAAAAAGGCAAACAAAAACATCGACATTGAAACTGTGACACGTCAAAGTACAGAATGTAGATATTCACGCCCACCGAGGTTACCAGGTTGTGACCAATGTATGGGCAGGGCAAACCTTACATATTTGACAGAACATTCTAAATAAACAAACCCTCCTCGGAACACTTCTCATGACCTGAAAGTTACTGTGACTGTCACGGGCCAATTCAAATGTAAATTCAGTTTTATCAGTTTCAAATGCAGCTACACCCAACAAATCCAATGAATTTAGTTTGTACACAAGAGCTGCTTACCACACACTACCACGGTCTACACATAGAACTGGATCGTATAAACCATGCATTACCACACAAACCACACTGTGGTGTATTGTGGTATTCAGGATACCACACTTAGCCAGAGGAAAAAACAAGTGTGGTAAACTGTGGTATTGAGGTGGGTTAGGGCATAGGGTTAATGTAAAAGCGAAAAAGTCTGTGGATATTTCATTGAAATCTGTGTTTCCATATTCTTGAAGAGAAATTTGAGATTCAAAGGTGCAGAATTCCACCATAACTTAAAGGGAGGGTACAGAATTGGTAAGACAAAAAACACTTCATAATCACAGATTCACATAAAACTTACACAGTATAATGGTGATGATAGGAGAAAACATCCCATGAAATGTTTTTGTCTGAAATGCCATATTCGTTGAGAAATAAATGAAACTATTTTCCGATTGGAATAAATCGCTTCGAAGCGCTTTATTCATTCGTTGAAATGTGCACAGTTCTCCGTACACGGGTTTTCACTATTTTCTCGTGACCCAGATGGCTGATTGACCTCAAACTTCTACAGGTTTGTCAGTTAAGGTATATGATGGATTACATGATGTGGTTTCACTGTCAGCAACGATTTTGTCGCAAACACCGGTTCTGTACCATCCCTTTAAGAAGAGCCATCGGAATTGGGCTCAGAGGCTAATTCCACCAACAAAACTCATCGTAACTTACTATCAATCATAGGACTGATTGAATCATGATGCATTACAGCCATACATAGGATATGATGGGTTTTCCTTCTTTACTCGAGTTATGATTGATTGTAGGGCTTCAAGGAAACGACCCCAGGTCCATTTTCAGGACTATGTTTTAAATGCCATTGAGGAAAGTCCCAGCATGTCCAGTATTGTAGTACTCAGGCTCGCACTCATACTCATACTCACAAGAATAAAAGGCCTGTACTCATACTCATGACAAAGTACTAATACTTGTACCCGTACTCAACAAAAAGTACTCAACTACAACACTTTGGAATCAGTCCAGAATCCAAATACTGGTACAGACAGTGCCTTGTTTGTTAGTTCTAGCAATGACCCCAAAATGTCTGCCAATGTTAATTACAGTACATCCTCTGCACATCAGCATCAACTACGATGGAAAACAAGCAAATAAAGTGAATTGAATCGGGGAATTTTGTGAGTGATGTTTTTAAAACTAGATTGGTACCAGTCGCACTGTACCAGCAATGATGAGTCATATTCTACACTTGAGAGACTCCATGGCATGGTAAACCAGTGCAGAGGGTACCCTGCCCAGACTCCCCAGACAGCCGAGTAAAACTTGCGATGCGGCACTACAATTGAGTCCTGGGATTTGTGTTGTTTTTGTTCAGTATGGGCTGTTTGCATAGGCCAGCGATGCGTGACGGCAAACTTGAAAGCACCGTTTTCACACAGCCATTCTTTGCGCACGGAATCCAGTCCCATTAAAAACTCCGGGTAGATTCGTCTGGAATCAGGGGGAACATTTTTCGCATAAGTTACACCCTTAGGCTGTAAGGTGAACTACGTTGGTGCCGATCCTAGTGTGGTGTACAATCACTTGGGCCATTCAATGCATCAACAGTATTAAGCCGCTCACTGAGTTGTACCAGTACAGAGACGGTAGTGGCATGATCGATTGGCCTATACGATGAGATAGCCAGGAAGGGCTCTGAATAAACCAGGGACCAATTTCATGGAGCTGTTAAGCACAAAAAATTGCTTAGCACAAAATGTCTCGCTCTATAAAACAAACCACCATTCAATATTCCATTTGATATTCACGGTCAGCGAACAACAGCCAAAGAACAAACACAAGTGAAACACAATACATGGAAATTTGATGGTTGTCAATCATTAAGACAGAAATTTCATGGTTAGCAAATTTTTGTGCTAAGCAGGGCTGTGAAATTGGCCCCTGTACAGGAGGAAGTTAGGACCTTCTTGAAAAATTGGCTTTGGCTTCGGCTCTATCTTTGGCTTTGCCCCATCATTCATGAGCTAAAGAATATGAGGTTGCGGTTTTTCACGGAAGGTGAAGCTCTGTATGTCATCTACAACCAATGACAGGCCTTCATTTTAACACACTGTTACAGTTTACCTCGCCTAAAATAGGTGCAGGCCCTACGCTGCAACAACAGCCGACAAAATTTCAAAGAAGCACCCCATATCAGGTATTGATACAGCCAAGTCTAACAAATTGCCAATGGAATGCAAGGAATGCTAGCTGAATAATAGTCTATTCAGTAACCTTGTTACAGCCTACACCTTTGAAGCCAAAACTGTAAAAAAAAAAAAAGACAATCTGGATCTGTATTTTGTTCATGGAAATATTTGAAACGTTTACAAAAGAGGAGAGAAAATAAAGGACCTTGGGGTTTTGGAGAATGGAATATTTCAACTTTGGTGTTATGGCATCTGCAGATGCAACAGTCTATAAGCTTAAAGTATATCGTTTGCTTGAATCCTGACGCTGTAACTATAGGAAGCACTGGTGCCAAGAGAGCAGGGCCACCCTTCAACAATTTATTTATTTATTTCTTGTTTACCCTGGGTTTACCTGCTCAGTGAAACACTGTTTTCCAGAGGTTCCCAGCAATTACAATATGAATTATGAAGTAGCAGGCTTTCATGGGTGCCCTTTGGCAGCCAGCCACATCAACCCATGATCACGAAGCACAGCTTAAGATCGAAAGTGTTCGATTTTTGTGGAGGGAAGAAAACCGGAGAACCCGGAGAAAAAGCCTTGAAGCATAGGAGAGAACCAAACGCACAACTCTACTCACATATGACCCAAGCCGGGATCGAACCCGGGCCACATTGGTGAGAGGCGAGTGCCTAATGCACTTTGCCACCTATGCCCTTCCAAAACTATCATATGGAAATGATCTGAATAACGTAAACTTCATCAAACATCGAATGGAGTTTCTCTTATGTGCATAAATGGAAGTCCACAGTGCATCATTTTCACACAATCCAATATCTCGGGGTTGGAACCAGATCAGATTTTTTTTCAAACCTTTTCACACTTGAAAAGTTTCAACCCCAAGCCAACCCGGGTAGGATGGCCTAAACAGATCAAAATCAACCCTGGTAGAGACCAGGGTTGAAAATCTCAACCCGGTTCCAAACTGCATTTTTCGGCCGTGACACGTGTCGCATGAGCCGGTTCAACAAAACATAGTGTGAATGTTGCGTCTCTTCGATCAGGTTCAACAACTTGCCGGGCTGAATCAGGGTGGATCCGGGTTGGTTTAAAACTCGGATCGAAAAGGTGACAGTGTGAAAAAGATTCTTGTCATATAATGAGCAACATAATGACATGGGTAGAGTACTTAACACAGGTTCAAGATGTGTAAAAATCTTACAAATCATCAAATAACCACAAGGGAAACTCACTGGGTCAATTTTAAATCATTGAAAATTGAACAAAGAAAAATTGACTGGAGCAAATTTGAACCCGTGTCCCTTGGAAATACTGTACCAGTGCTCTACCAACTGAGCTATCCAGCCCTAAATTGGCCATGTCCCTAATAGTCAATTATCTGTGTTCGTTTGGGCAAAATCTGATAAAATCTTTCAATGTGAAAAGGTCAGTCTTTCGGGGATTTGATTTGGCACGAATTAAGGCAGGCCCCCCTCCAAAAAAAAAAACTAATCAAAGAATCCCCCCCCTCCCCCACCCCCGAAAAAATATCATTGACTTCCCTGGACAAAAGGGAACCATGGACTACTGATTTTCAAAAAGATTTTTTTTCTACCTGATCCTAAAAGGTTGGCATAACTCGGATCAATACCGCTTTATATTCCTGCAGAGAAGGTGAAAAAAAAAATCAAGTGATTTTTTTCCCTCTTTCCCAGTGAGGCCAGGAAAAACCGGTCCCTGGATGGAAACTGGTAGTGCCAACCATCAGTGCTTAAAGGTAGTATCATACTTTGGTAAGAAACCAAAACAGAAATCTTCATCTAGATTTACCTATAACTTACAGGGTGTTAAGATGGCAATGGTAGAAACATACCGTAAACATTTTTCTGCCTGAAATGCTGTATTTATCCAGAAAAGAGTAAAACCAATGACCAAAAGCAATTTTGATCTTTGGAAGATCACAAATAATGGTGAAAAGATTCATAAAAATACCATTACCATGGGCGTTTTTCACTGTTTTTTCAAAAAGTGGGCACCGTATGGGACTGGAAATTGCACAGCTGACTGTCACGGTATCTTTCTTGATATTTGTGCCCATTAATCTGCATTTCTTTGACTAAAACCAGTGTGAAATTACCTTTAATTTGGATTTCAATTAAAAAAAACAGCAACAACAACAAAGACAACTGACAAATTTAGGACACTGCCAAAATCAGGGCTTGATAGCTCAGTTGGTAGCGCATCATGTATGGTTTTCCAGGGTCGCAGATTCCTGCTCAAGTTAATTTGTCTTTGTTCACCTTTCAATGATTTCAAACATATGACTTTAATGCAATAAACACTGCAGTTATTTTGATAGCATGCCTTCTCCCTCCAAAAACAAAAAGGGGGTGGGTAATCTTAAACACAACTTAGGAAGACATGGATTTGGTACAATTTGTTGACGTTAGAAGGCAAAATCATCACCAATCTAAATGTTCACTTTCTTTCTAAGCTACTTTGTCAATGTTCAGGAATCTCAATCATAGGTTTTCTACGTGTAGGTTACTGTGTATGGAAGCAAGTGGCATTTGGTCTACGGAAATCAGTATTACATAGAAAGGAGAATGTATACCTATGAACAAATCAATTCAGAGGTCTTCTGCTTCCCTCCATAAAAAAAAGGAAGAGGGGGATGAAACACAGCTAATGTGTGCAGGATTGGTGCCAAAACTCTGGTCAAAGTTTTATGTAACAGTTTGCACGTCTGTCATACAGGTTTGCAAGTCATCTTAATCAAGGACTGCCTTGTGTTTGCCCTTCTTTTGCTGGTATGAATGGACTTTGGTGGCTGCCATGGGCATGATTACTGGCAATACAGAGACGTGCGACTGACAAATTTAGGGTGGTATATGCTCCCTGCAGGCAGTGAGTGAATGCAAAGTCTAGCATGGTATTGGCAGGGACGGAGGTGGAACAGCCAGGCTTTCACGGAAATTGTACCCATGGCCTACGGGAGGCTATGCCTATTGATCAAGCTAGACAGTCAATATAACAGCAGCCCAATTTTTTTATTAAAGCTGATTTGCTCCTCTAGCCAGCCAGGGATAGAGTACAGCATTCTATTTCATAATGAAGCTCACCATACCTCATATGGTGCTGGCAATTCGCCAAGGGGTTAACTTAAGGCCTTTTCACACATCTCCTTTTTCGATCCGTATTGAAACCAACCCGGATCTGCCGCATTTCAGCCTGGCATTTAGTTTTTGATCCAGATCGAAGAGACGCAACGTTCATACTATGTTTTTGGAGAACTGGCTCATACGACACTGAACACGGCAACAAATGCAGTTTAGAAACGGGTTCCGATTTTCAACCGCTTAGGTTGGTGCTGGTAGAAACATACCGTTAAAATATTTCCACCTGAAATGGTGTATTTATCCAGATATAAGTCAAACAAAGACTGAAAACAGTTTTGATCTCGGGGTAAGGTCAAAAACATTCTTTATTTCATTTAAGAAAAATTGCGACAGATTTTCACTATTTTCTCGTGACACAGATGTTCTATTGAGCTTAAATTTTCACAGGTTTATCATTTCATGTACATGTTTGATCAGACAAAGTGTGAGTGTTGTTCTGTGACCTTTACAAATCATGTATTATATCTTTAAGGTGTATCATTAAAAGACTTAGCCAATTCCACTAGCAACTTAGTATGACTGATCTCTCCTAAATACACTATTTCTGTTATTCCTCTTTGAATGGTTTGTTGATTCCAGAGTTTGGGTTAGGCCTTATGGTTGCACCCAAGTAAATAAACTCCCATAGACAACAATGATAACTCCTAATACTTAAATCATTTTAAAATACTCAGAATTCTGAGGTGTTCAAGTTGCACAGAAAAATTATGATGAACATATCACCTTTCATATTCTTTTCATTTTATGGTGGGTTGACCATTTTTGAGATATACTCATTCTCAGCTGACCACCTCTAAAACAAGGTATGTTTCACTCCAGTCAAAGAAGCCATTTTCAAAAAACATCCCTCAGCAAAGCGGCTGAAATAGACCCACTTTCTCACCCAATTGCACCAAAAATGGTCACAAATGGAAGCACAGAGTCCAGTCTATTTCTTCAATCCCTCAATTTCATGGCTCTCAGAACTCTCTCATATATAATATATTTATTAATGAGCTTGGCGGACAGATTTGGGGACTATTTACTTGGGTGCACCCTTACTGATCATACTATCATCATTATTTGAACCTAACCAAAACAGGAAACTGACCTCCATTGAGGACAGTCAAGTCACAACATTTAAGAACCAAGGAAAGAATCAGAGAGATTGGTCCTCAATAGGTGTGTGTGGCATTGGCCAGGACAATAACCCAAGGACACTCCACCTCTAAAGCCCCAGAGAGTCACCCCAGCTTGGCTACCTGGGCTGTGACTACTAAGGCTTCCCAACAGGTTGTTAATGGATGGACTATCCATGATCTGCTAGCTGCGTGAGGGTATAAGCGATACTAGCTTCTGGAGACCTTGGCTGCTTTAGGCATTTAGGGAAGAACAAGGTCAACAGTTACTTTTCTGGTCATTGTTGGTTATTGAGAGATTGGATCTTTGTTGTATTTTGGGAGGGGGAAGGTCAGTTCAGTTCCCAGGATTGGGATACACTTACTTAATCTTTGTCTTTTGTGGTCAATATTTTCAATTTCAAAAAAATGAAAAATCATACACTTTTAATCACCTGCTTATATTTAGGCGTATGGCAATTTCAATCTGGTAATTTCAGTGTTTGTAGAGTATTTTGGGTTTTTTTTTTAGGGAAAGTTTTTTAGGGAAAAGGCTTAGAGGTATACTTGTAGTACCGGATTGTTAACAAACCAAACGGAAATGTTCACAGATTTAAGTTGAACTTTCAGGGTATGAAGATGTACTGGTAGAAACATATCTTTAGAAAAATGTACGCCTGAAATGGTATGTTTATCCAGAAATTAGTCAAACTAAGACCGAAAACAGTTTTGATCTCGCCATTCTTTATGTTTCACATAAGAAAAATTGAGACTTTTTTTTTAAATTTTCTTGGGACTCAGATTTCCGATTTAGCTCAATCAGAAATGAGCTCAAATGTACATGCTGGATTAGACAAAGTGTGAGTGCTATCCTGTGACCATTCCCAATCATGTATTATACCTTTAAGATGATAAAAATTTATCAGAGCATGACATTGTCACATTGAACTGTTCTGATTTTAGTTTTGATCTTTCATCAGGACAAAGTGAACATAATTTTCAATTTACTAAGAATTTACTAATGTTTTTCATGTTTGTAGTCTGGCCAAACGCAGCCAGGGGATTCTTTGTTTAACGCCCAAGATCACGAGTCCTGCTGATCCGGATTCCACTTAAGCGTACCCTGCATAGGACGTGAATCCCCAAATCTAGGATCCGGTGCATTAAACAAACAGGCCCATAATACTTGCATACAAGTTTCAAGAGCTTACCGTGTTCACCCCACAAATTTGAACCATGGCCTATTCTCCCTACCTCAAAAGGGTTTATAAAATGGGACGGATAGACCAATAAAATTCCCCGTGCCCTTATTTGTTAATCCCTCATTTTAAACAAACCCACCCAACCGTGAAAACCCACCCCGAAAACTAAATGCAACATGCCAACGATATGATGTAAGGGTTTGTGTTGTCAACAACTTCACTGACATCCATAAAACATGTAGTCGCAAAAACGGTTCGCAAAAATGGTTCACAAATAAAGGCTCCATTTTACTCAATAGGCAACATGGCTGTGGCAAACATTTATCAAGGAAATGCCATTGGACATATGGAATTTTTATGTGTCAAAGCTTTTCCAGTATAAAAAAAAACAGGTTTTCAGTCTTCACTTGCCATTTTGGGAAGGGATAATCTCTTCCTCTATCAGAAAAAAAGGTTTCTACCTTACTGTACAAGTAGGGTACATTGAATATCACTATACCTCATAAATATTCATGAACTAGAGCTGAAAAAGATCATTATTCAAGTGTGTACAAAAAAGGCCAAAAAAGTCCTCATTTGCATAAATTAACCTACATTCACCCCAAAATATGGTAATTTATAACAAAGGGGTTTACGAAACGGAGGCTCAGGCTCCAGCTCTGTCATCCATATGCTGAAAATATAGGTTGTGGTTTTTCATTGAAGCTGAAGCTGTTTTCCTTTTGAAGCCAGAAAATCTACTTCCGAATTGCAGCCAAAAGCCTCTATCTTTATACCCCTCACATTAGAATAGATTCACAAAATGGAGCCGGAGCCGAAGCTTGAGCCTCTGTTTCTTAAACCCCCATCAATCTGATAGATGTTTCTCATTCATCAGGGAAATATGGTAACTCTTCATCACACACATATACATGCAAACAAGTTGCAAATGATTTTGTATCTTGTAATCTTATTCGTTCACAGAGATGATTATGTCTATCTTATTACATTGTATGTTAAACATAGTGCAAAGAAATTCTCATTACCTTGTGGACAATTTGGCAATTTTACGGCAACGTAAGTTACCTCTTAAGTGACTTTGACCTTTTCCTTGAGCAATCATTCTTGAAAGACTCCAATTTAAAACTGTCTTATTGGAATCACCAACTATACCGCTTGTGGTTCCTTGAAATGTATGGAAATATATGCAAAAAAACCTGTAACTTACCGGTATGTCACAAAAAATTACCCCAAACCATGGAAATGCCCTTATGCATAAGGCCATAAAAAAAAATTGTTGTATTGGAGTAACGGAGGGTTGGAAAATAGGGTAGGGCGGGCGGATATTTTTTTTTTTTTTATTTAATTTTTCCTGTATTAAATGCTTTTTTCCTGTATATCACAGTATTTGACGAGTCAAATAAAGAAATGACATAACAACTTTAACCAGTCTGGTTTCCATCTTTTGCTCCTTTTAACTTAAGCTTTTAATCTGCATACAAAATAATTTGCGATTTTTAATTTTTTTTTCCCGATTTTTTTTTTAAATTTAATTTATTATTTTTGGGGGGGGGGGGTTTAAAATGTTTAGGGTCGGGGCATATTTTTGGGTCGGGCGGGTTACGCCAATACAACAATTTTTTTTATGGCCTAATTGTGTTGAACAGTGGGTACTACTTTGAAGTGTCGCTATACATTTCATTTGCCTGGTTTATAAATAAGACTTTGTATGAACTTATGGCTGGACTTGTAGGATATATCTGAACATATCTTTCATCTGCTTGAATCTCAGTTGAGCTATTAAAGAGTTGAGCCTAACATCCAAGATCATGATTGAGAGTCTCAAGACTAAAATCAGATTGTCTTAGGTATTACAACACAAAGGACAATATGTGACTCAATCACATATTACCCACAGTAAGGCCATGACCCAAATCTCTGGCTGGGACTGCAAATAACACACAAGTCTGTGGAAATGGCTGCAGTCACTGGCTAGTGGCTGCCATAGGTGCGTGTGTAATTTGCGCTGGCAGCCAGAGATTTGGGACGTGGCCTAAAATAAACTCTTGAGACAAAACAAAAGGGTCCTACCTGCAAGGCAGATGAAGTCGTTGTTGCCAAAGAAGCATTGTTCGTTGGGACGGCATGGCATGCTTTGGCAGGGAGTCAGGACAGGATCTGATGATGGGAGAAAAACAAAGGACAAAATCTCACATGTTGGAATGGAATAAAGCTAGTAAATACCAGAGCTGCTTAGCACAAATATTTTCTAACCATGAAATGTCGGTCTTAATAAATGTCTTCTGTCTTAATAAAAACAGGATTAACAACCAAATTTCCCTGTGTTGTGTATTACTTGTGATTTTTCTTTGGCTGTTGTTCGCTGACCATGAACATCAAATGGAATTTTGAATGGTGGTTTGTTTTATTGAGAAAAGACATTTTGTGCTAAGCAATCATTTTGTGCTTAACAGCTTCATGAAATTGGCCCCAGATATTTGGAGGATCAACCAAGTCTAGTACACAGTCTCAGTCTTATAGCATGACTTCTCTGTACTATCAAGGAACCAGACTAATCTACAGACACTAGCTATACAGAAGCAAGGGCCCTTTTCAAAACCTCGGCTCCGGCTACAACTCTGGTTCCAGCTCCAATTCATGAATTCATTATAAAACTACAGGTATCAAAATAGAGGCTTTTGGCTGCAGTTCAGAATTAGATTCTCTAATTTGAAAAGGAAAACAGAGCTTCAGCGTCATTTTCAGCATATGGATGACAGAGCCAGAGCCGGAGCCAGAACGGAGGTTTGGAAAAGGGCTAAGACCACATTTCAAACTCACTGGAGGCAATTATTCAACATTCGTGAGTCGTGACATCGAAACACAATTAAAAGAGCACTAGATTTTTCAAGCTCAAGTCAAATAAATATAAAGGTAGCCTAGATATATAAGACAGAGGCCGTGTCCCAAATCTCTGGCTTCTGTCGCAAATGATACACAACTCTATGGAAATGGCTGCAGCCATTGGCTATTGGCTGCCAAAAAAAATTTGGAGGGAAAATTCCTGGATCTGTCCAAATGCAAAGTCCCTGACTAAGGTTTTTGGTCTTAGACTAATAATAATAATAATAATAAAAAATAAATAAATATTTGTATAGCGGTATATATCTAATTACAAACTACTCAAAGCGCTTTAAGTATTATCCCTGGTCACCAAACCCCATTTGCATTCCTGAAACCATCTCAACTCCCTGGGAAGTAAACAACTCTGACTGCCGTATTCAGCGCACAGAGGTTAATCAAACCACAAAGCCATCTCTACCCTCACAGGTACCCATTTACACCTGGGTGAAGAGGAGTAATATGTGACAAAGCGTCTTGCCCAAAGATGCAAGCACCACTAACCCATGGCTGGATTCGAACCCACAATCTGTAGATTGACCACGGGATCTTGAGTACGACACGCCAGACCACTAGGCCACAGTACCCCTATGATGGGTCCAGCAAGCCTACCATCCCTGACCATTCTAAGTTACACTGCCTGCTAAATGTTTTCAAAATTCTGCAGTATTGCATGGGGAAATATTTTGGACAAAGGTGTACACACAAATTTTTACACTGACTGACTTGCTATCTAAATGATTTGACAGTATGAAGACCACTAAAGAGCTGTAAGCTGATTGAAATTCACACAACAATCTTCTGGCCCACAATCACCAGCCGTAGCGCATTAATGCCTATATTGTGCTGGACTAAATAAAGGCATCTTACCACAACGGTTTTGTCACGCAGTTCCAATGTGTGGGCTGTTAAATGGGCCCTGCAAAGTGCAAAGTCATTCAACTTTCCAAAAAGTGAATGAAAGCTGAAATATTCCAATTTCTAAGCACATTCTGTGAAAAGCACCACATGAAACAACACCAATACAAAAAAACGGGACTATTTATTTATAGGATAACGATAGCTTTTCACTTGAAGACTTTTGTTCTTTCAAAAGTGGTGGGAGCATTTTAGTGGAATAATAAGGGATCTTTGGTGTTTTTCCGTTCAATTTTTAGAGGTCCCTGGGATTTGTGGAGCAGCTGTCTCGGTTGATTAGACAAACAAACGCACAAATATTTGCAATTTCTTGCATGATAAGGTTAGAAAGCGACTCGTATCGCGGTTGGACTACATAATGAAGTCAATAAGGGGCTTGGCCTGTGGGTACAGGCTTGTTAAGCGATTCAGATATCAAGTGTAGGGCCAAGCAATTTCAACAGGAATCTTTACATGGCCTTCCCACTCACAACAAGGGAAGACCTAAAAAATACAATCGATCAAATGTTTCATAAGATAGACGAAAGGTGGATTGGAATGAAAAGGATTATGATTTGAGTAAAGGCCTTTTCCCACTCAAGCACTCATCCCTGGGGGCGAACTCACCCCAGGGCTGCCCCGGGGTGAAAAATTTCAACCCAGGGTTGAAGTCTACCCAGAGAAAGAGCAATCTCAGAGGTGGCTCGGGGGTGGCAGAGGGGTGAACATTTCAAGTGGGAATCCAAGATTGGTCAAGTAGGAAAAGGCCTTAAAATTAAGAAGGACAATGATTAAGAAACAATCTCAACTCCCTGGAGAGTATACAGCTTCCAGTTGCCTGCAAAGCGCGCAGGGGCTAATCAAGCTCACAAAGCTATCTCTCCCCTCACAGGTACCCATTTACTCCTGGGTGTAGAGAAGCAATATGTGACAAAGTGTCTTGCGTAAAGACGCAAGCACCACTAGCCCATGGCTGGATTCGAACCCACAATCTGTAGATTGACCACAAGATCTTGAGTATGACACGCCAGACCACTAGGCCATGGTACCCTTATGATGGGTCCAGCAAGCGGACCATTCTAAGTTAATTCACTGCCTGCTAATGCGCCAAGTCTTCCAAAAGATCTTGAATACGACACACCAGACCAACCACTAGGCCACATCACCCCACATTTCAAAAGGGACAGTGCCCAGTGATAACATAAACAATATTTGATGCCCACCCATTCCTAAAAGTTAGGACCACTTTATACTTCATGTGAATTTGTCAGCACTACACCTTTAGAGAATGTTCCACAAGCAGAACCTGGGGTCGATTTCATGAAGCCCTACGACCGATCATACCTCAAGATACAAACGATAACCCATCATATCCTACGTAGGGCTGCATTGCATCATAAGTCCTACGATTGATAGTAAGTTACGACAAGTTTGGTGAAATCGACCTCTGCTCCCTTTTGCATACTAAGCAAGCCTTTGGAGTTGAGTGTCTGCTTAAAACCCTTCACACTCAACATTCAAATCTTGCAAACTGCTTTTGATCAAATTTAGGCGGAAAGAAAGCCTTCCACCTCTCGGAGTTGTGACCCAAAAAGGGGCTTGAAGGGTTTGAGAAATACCGTGGTACAATTAGGAGCTGCCTCTTTGTGTGTACGGTACTTCTTTCCTTCTTGTGTATGAGTACGCTGCAGGGGAGTCAGGTTGGCGTAGCGGTTCTTTCCCCAGTTCAAGTCCGGCTCGGTTCCAAAGTGGAATGTGTTTTCAGTCCCTGCTTGATTCTGTGGGTTTTACCCAGAATATTACTCTGGGGTTTTCCTCCCACCTCTAAAACTGTATCTTCTTCTCATCATCTTTCCATAACAGGTTTCATCAGGCTTGCGAGCTACAGTGCCTTGAGCACTTTTGAGGAATCCTTGGTGTCATTACCAGAAATAAATAATAAGCTGTGGAACTTGTTTTCATTCACATGACTAGACTGGCCAGTTGATGACAGGGCTCACCCACAGGGAGGTCGACAACCAAAGCCTGTTGCTAGGCAGCAACAAACCACAAGAGCTATTTGACCATGACATATATTGTGACAAGAACTCAAACAGATTTAACACGGACAAAAAAAAGAGGATGGAATAATTGTATAATGCACCAAAACTGGCCTTGCATGACGATAACTTGTATAACAACAGTTATGCATACATTTTGTATTGACGATGTTAAGTAACGGCTTTGGTTACAAAACACTCAATTACCGTAAGCAGTAAAACCATAGGTCAAGGCTTGTATTGCTGTATAATGAAGAGGATTTGAATACACAATGTGTCATGCTGTTGAGAGACTTGGCCTGAACCAACTACCCAGTGCCCAGACAAACATATGGGGTTTAAGAAATGGAGGCTCAGGCTCCAGCTCTGACATCCTATGCTGAAAATATAGGTTGTGGTTTTTCATTTAAGCTGAAGCTCTGTTTTCCTTTTCAAATCAGAGAATCTACTTGACAAACATAAAAGCGGATTCACGAAATGGAGCCGAAGCATGAGATGGAGCCCGAGCCTCCGTTTCGTAAACTCCCATAGCTAGATATGAGCAACCCACTATTGCTTTGTTGCACCTTAGTGAGCAATGAATATGAGCCTTCGTCAGTCCAAACGGCAATGTTTTTTGGAGGGTTTCTGTTTTGTTTTTGGTTTTTAAGAGCCAGGGTAGCAGGGAAGGTCTTGTACCGAAGCCACAAGCAGGCAGCATTCTCTTAGTGCAGACAAAACCTAGGCAATCCAGCTAAAGTGGAATTCCTCTATAACGAACATGCAGGGATGCACTGAAATTGTTTGCTATAGTGGTTGTTCGTTGTCTATACATTGAACATAAAAATTTGGAGCTAAGGATGATGTTCGGTGTAGTCAAAATGTTTGGTATTATAGTGGTGTCCGTTAGGCCGAAGAAAACAATTGTTCTGTTGCCCTCAAGTGGAAAAATTAAAATTTTGGGTCGGTCGATCGATTTTTTTTTTTTTTTTTTTTTGGCCGACTTTCAAACATTTGAGAATAAATACAGGATGTATGGTCACCAGGGCTTATAAATCAACGGTCTTGGGTCGTTTTGAGGAGACACGCTTTTTTACTGCTAAATCTGACATTTTCTGTCAAAAATGCTGAGTTTTTATACCTTAGGACTCAGAGAGAAAAAAAAAAAATATCCCGACCCAAAGTTTTGGCATTTTTCGGTCGGTCGCTGAGGGCAACACAACAATTTTTTTTTCTGGCCTTATAGTGGCGTTCCGATGTTTTCTATTACTTCAACTCCTGAACTCACGTGATAAGGTGATGTTGAATTTGCACTGGGCCTGATTCCCCACTGGATCCGTGAAAGTGTAGACGACAGTCGTCGTGCCCAAAGAAAACACATCCCCTGAGTCGTGGCTGCTGGCGATCACCGGGTCCACGCCCGAGTTATCCACGGCGGTGGGCTCATTCCACCTGATGACCATGTACTGGTTCTGGGCGGGAATGACATAGGCCTGACTGGCCGGACAGTTGAAGTACACCGGTGGCGTCATATCCTCTGCAAAATCAAAATCAAGAGGTTCACATCTTGATGCATACAAAAACTGATTTGGGTTTAGTTAATTCATCTGATCTCATCTTACTCTGTAAGTTATAGGTCAAGATTTCTGTTTTGGTATGCTACCAAAGTATGATACTACCTTTAACCACTAAAAAACCTTGGTAAAGAAAATCAGTATGCCAACCAAAACTCCTTGTTATGCTTAGCAAAATCAAAAGCAGTAAACATCACGTGAAAATTTGGTTGGGAATCCTGTTTGATCAAGGAAGACTTTTCATGCTTAAGCAAATTTTGTTTTTAAGCAATTCTCTGAAATTGGCCCCTGGTTAAATCAAGTCAATCAGTTGGAATATAAGCCAATCACTTAAAGGTAGTATCATACTTCGATAGCATACAGAAACAGAAATCTTCACATATTTACCTATAACTTTCTGGGTATAAAGATTGTGATGGTAGAAACATGCCTTTAAAATATTTCTGCCTGAAATGTTGTTTTCATCCAAAAAAGAGTACAACCAATACCAGTTGTCATTTTTGCTGAGGTTGATTTTATCATGTCATTAGGGTATACACACCTTCTCTCTGAACATCGATATTAAATGAGCAGACTTCCATGAGACCACTTCCATCAGTGAATGTATAGGTGACGGTCGTACGTCCCTCTGGGAAACCATCCCCTGGCCGATGGGTCTGGTTGACTGAGGGTGCAACGCCGGAGTTATCGGTGGCCGTAGGCTCTGTCCACGAGACCACCCGGTCACTTTGCTGGGTCAAGGGCAGGATTATGTCCAAATCGGACGGGCAGCCAGAGATGACCGGTGGGATGTTATCCTCTAGATCAACAAAGAAAGATTCATTCCAAATCATCAAAACATAAGCTTTCCATGAATGAAGCGTGGGCCGTGTCCAAAACGGGTTTCCAGAGCTACGGCTAGGTCTATTGTCTTGGTGTATCTGCGCATTTCTGCAAAGACCTAGACCTAGCTCTAGACAACAGATTTGGATGCAGCCTAAGTCCATTAAAAAGTTATGGTGTGTTACTGTGTGGGTAGACTAGGTAGACCTATAATACAGTCCTGTAAGTAAAGGAAGTTTATTTCATTGAAAAATGAACAAAGACATATCGACTGGAGTGGGATTTGAACCAGCGACCTCCAGAACACCGTACCTGCGCTCTTACCAACTGAGATATCCAGCCCTATAATGGTGGTGTCCCTAATAGTCAATTATCTTTGTTTATTTTAGCAAATTTGAGTGGGGAAGGGATAGGTTAGGGTTAATGAACCATTTGCAAGTTAAATGTGAATAGTAACTGGTACAAAGGCTTCTTTCATTGCACATAAACACCCCACTTTGAATTTCCAAGACTAAAGACACTGTTGCTATATCACATGATTCAGGGCAAGCTTTTACATAACGATACCCATCTCTGGAATGGACTGGTTCCTTTGTGCCATTCTTATCCATTATGAACAGTGCATTGGGGCAAGACGTCTGTTATGTAACTAAGCAAAAGCTTGCCCCGAATCATGTGATATAGCAACAGTGTCTTTAATCTGGAGAATTCAGGCTTTGATGTTTACGTACAGTGAAAGAATTCAATGTACCAGATTTTGTTCAATTTTAACTCGCTAAAGTCTTATTCAGTTTTAGACTGATACCGGCAAGGCCATCAAATTGGTGAAACCTGTTGAAAGTCCGTTATCAAGAAAATGAGATGGCATTATCAATCAATGGGTAAAATACAAAAGGAGGGAAATTAAAAGGCAAGATCCCTCGTAAAATACCTGAGAAATTTATTCAAGAATTATACTGAGCTACAAGCTCTCCTGTTAAAAGAATGGTTGTCAGAGCAATGCTTAATGTTTCCACAATTAGACCTTGAAAGACAAAACAAAGTGTTTAATTAATATCAATATTTGTTTCAATTAATAAATACAGTAATGAATAGAATGCTGAAATGTAATTATCTTTAAAAGGGCTTGTACAACATTGGTAAAAAGTGACAGAGCAGCTGCAGGCTGCTCATAATTTGATTTGTCATGAAATTAAAACAAACTTGTGAAATTTTCGGCTCATGTTATCACCAAAATAGTAGAAAGCGACGAAAAACAGTTGCCATGGTTGCAATTGTTACGCCAAATTGTCTGTCTCATTTTTAATCTTCCAAAGATCAAAAATGTTTTGGTGTTTGGTTTTACTATTTTCTGGATGAATACAGCATTTCAGACTGAAACATTTTCACAGTAATTACCGTCTTTATACCATGTACATGTAAGTTATACGGAAATCTGTGAACATTTCTGTTTTGGTTTGTTACCAATGTTCTATATGCCCTTTAATAACAGAGGAGAAAATTACGATGAAAATTACAAATTAAAATTACAATTACAACCGTCTGGCTTGGGCTTAGGCTTGGGCTTTGCCAAGAAGAAAATGTGCTATTTCATATGGTTTTTCCAACAGGAACATGGAACCCAAGCTGAAGCCCAAGCCAAAGCTATGGCTTAGAAAAGAGCCTTTATACAAGAAGTATATCATGTAGTCTCCACAGCCAAAGCCTGGAAACTGGATTATTGCACCCTCAAGAAAAAACGTAGAGAATGGATGAATAGCAGGATGTTGTTGGCAAGAGGAGTGGGTTGGAGGGAAGGAGGGCTTCCGACTACCTATCAATACTGTGACGGCAAATGTGCAATTTGACTGGTTCCCTGCGCTGTCGGTGAACGTGTAGACGATGAGGGTGGTTCCCTTGTGGAACCTGGTCCACCGACTGTGACTCTGAGTCACGGTGACATCCATGCCGGAATCATCCACGGCGTAGGGCTCCTGCCACATGACTAAGTAACCCCGGCCCGACTGTGACTCCTGCACGGTCACGTTAAAGTTAGAGGGACAGTCGAAGACCACGGGTGCCACGTCCACTGCAAACGGTGCACAAGTTGACCAAGAGGGCGGCAGACATATTAAAAACAGCTTCAATGGTCGCAATGAATAACGATGGATATCACAGGGATATTAAAACAGTCAAGAAGCCAACAATGTATAATGATTTTAAAGCTACGTAATTTCAACTGTAAATGTCAGGAGTCATGGCCACTCGGACAGGGTTTGAACCCACGTCTTTCCAATATTCTGGTCTTGGGATAAGAGGCCCTTTTCCAAACCTCGGCTCCGGCACAGGCTCTGTCATTCTTATGCTGAAAATATAGATTCTGGTTTTTCATTGAAGGTGATCTGTTTTCCTTTTCAAACCAGAGAATCTACTTCTGAACCGCTGCCAAAAGCCTTGATTTTGATACCCATCATTTCAGAATGGATTCACGAACTGGAGCCAGAGCCTGAGCCGGAGGGGTTTAAGACATGGAGGCTGAGGCTCCAGCTCTTTAAAAGATCAAAAATAATTTCGGTCACTGGTTTTACTCTTTTTGGATAAATACAGCATTTCGAGCAGAATATTTTAACGGTATGTTTCTACCAGCACTCTGTAAGTTATAGGTAAGGATTTCTGTTTCGGTATGCTACCAAAGTATGATACTACCTTTAAGCACCAAAGTACCTTGGTAAAAAAAATCAGTATGCCAGCCAAAACTCCTTGTTATGCTTAGCAAAGTCAAAAGCAGTAAACATCACATGAAAATTTGGTTGGAAATCCTGTTTGATCAAGGAAGACTTTTCTTGCTTAAGCACATTTGGTGTTTAGGCAGCTCTATGAAATTAGGCAGCTCTATGAAATACAAAATGCACCCAATTTCAACAGCCAGGAAAGGAAAAACACATCTTGCATAAACCAGAACATTTTAAGGGACTTGGACATTGTAAAGAGGACAAAATTATGCTTTTTATGGTGTACAGAGACATAGACAATTTCATCACAAGTTTTCACGTGCGTTTTTGTTTTCATTTTTACCGAGGTTGATTTTATCATGTCATTAGGGTATACACACCTTCTCTCTGAACATCGATATTAAATGAGCAGACTTCCATGAGACCACTTCCATCAGTGAATGTATAGGTGACGGTCGTACGTCCCTCTGGGAAACCCTCCCCTGGCCGATGGGTCTGGTTGACTGAGGGTGCCACGCCGGAGTTGTCGGTGGCCGTAGGCTCCGTCCACGAGACCACCCGGTCACTTTGCTGGGTCAAGGGCAGGATTATGTCCAAATCCGACGGGCAGCCAGAGATGACCGGTGGGATGTTATCCTCTAGATCAACAAAGAAAGATTCATTCCAAATCATCAAAACATAAGCTTTCCATGAATGAAGCGTGGGCCGCATCCAAAACGGGTTTCCAGAGCTACGGCTAGGTCTATTGTCTTGGTGTATCTGCGCATTTCTGCAAAGACCTAGACCTAGCTCTAGACAACAGATTTGGATGCAGCCTAAATCCATTAAAAGGATATGGTGTGTTACTGTGTGGGTAGACTAGGTAGACCTATAGTACAGTCCTGTAAGTAAAGGAAGTTTATTTCATTGAAAAATGAACAAAGACATATCGATTGGAGTTGGATTTGAACCAGCAACCTCCAGAACACCGTACCTGCGCTCTTACCAACTGAGATATCCAGCCCTATGTTGGTGGTGTCCCTAATAGTCAATTATCTTTGTTTATTTTAGCAAATTTGAGTGGGGAAGGGATAGGTTAGGGTTAATGAGCCATTTGCAAGTTAAATGTGAATAGTAACTGGTACAAAGGCTTCTTTCATTGTACATAAACACCCCACTTTGAATTTCCCAGACTAAAGACACTATTGCTATATCACATGATTCAGGGCAAGCTTTTACATAACGATACCCATCTCTGGAATGGACTGGTTCCTTTGTGCCATTCTTATCCATTATGAACAATGCATTGGGGCAAGACGTCTGTTATGTAACTAAGCAAAAGCTTGCCCCGAATCATGTGATATAGCAACAGAGTCTTTAATCTGGAGAATTCAGGTTTTGATGTTTACGTACAATGAAAGAATTCAGTGTACCAGATTTTATTCAATTTTAACTCGCAAAAGTCTTCTTCAGTTTTAGACTGATACCGGAAGGCCATCAAATTTGTGAAACCTGTTGAAAGACCGTTATCAAGAAAATGAGATGACATTATAAATCAATGGGTAAAATACAAAAGGAGGGAAATTAAAAGGCAAGATCCCTCGTAAAATACCTGAGAAATTTATTCAAGAATTATACTGAGCTAAAAGCTCTCCTGTTAAAAGAATGGTTGTCAGAGCAATGCTTAATGTTTCCACAATTAGACCTTGAAAGACAAAACAAAGTGTTTAATTAATATCAATATTTGTTTCAATTAATAAATACAGTAAAGGATAGAATGCTGAAATGTAATTATCTTTAAAAGGGCTTATACAACATTGGTAAAAAGTGACAGAGCAGCTGCAGGCTGCTCATAATTTGATTTGTCATGGAATAAAAACAAACTTGTGAAATGTTCGGCTCATGTTATCACCAAAATAGTAGAAAGCAATGAAAACTTTTTGCAATTGTTACGCCAAATTGTCTGTCACATTTTTAATCTTCCAAAGATCAAAAATGTTTTGGTGTTTGGTTTTACTATTTTCTGGATAAATACAGCATTTCAGACAGAAACATTTTCACAGTAATTACCGTCTTTATACCATGAAAGTTATACGGAAATCTGTGAACATTTCTGTTTTGGTTTGTTACCAATGTTCTATATGCCCTTTAATAACAGAGGAGAAAATTACGATGAAAATTACAAATTAAAATTACAATTAAAACCGTCTGGCTTGGGCTTAGGCTTGGGCTTTGCCAAGAAGAAAATGTGCTATTTCATATGGTTTTTCCAACAGGAACATGGAACCCAAGCTGAAGCCCAAGCCAAAGCTATGGCTTAGAAAAGAGCCTTTATACAAGAAGTATATCATGTAGTCTCCACAGCCAAAGCCTGGAAACTGGATTATTGCACCCTCAAGAAAAAACGTAGAGAATGGATGAATAGCAGGATGTTGTTGGCAAGAGGTGTGGGTGGGAGGGAAGTAGGGCTTCCGACTACCTATCAATACTGTGACGGCAAATGTGCAATTTGACTGGTTCCCTGCGCTGTCGGTGAACGTGTAGACGATGAGGGTGGTTCCCTTGGGGAACCTGGTCCACCGACTGTGACTCTGAGTCACGGTGACATCCATGCCGGAATCATCTACGGCGTAGGGCTCCTGCCACATGACTAAGTAACCCCGGCCCGACTGTGACTCCTGCACGGTCACGTTAAAGTTAGAGGGACAGTCGAAGACCACGGGTGCCACGTCCACTGCAAACGGTGCACAAGTTGACCAAGAGGGCGGCAGACATATTAAAAACAGCTTCATATTAAAAACAGCTTCAATGGTCGCAATGAATAACGATGGATATCACAGGGATATTAAAACAGTCAAGAAGCCAACAATGTATAATGATTTTAAAGCTACGTAATTTCAACTGGAAATGTCAGGAGTCATGGCCACTCGGACAGGGTTTGAACCCACGTCTTTCCAATATTCTGGTCTTGGGATAAGAGGCCCTTTTCCAAACCTCGGCTCCGGCACAGGCTCTGTCATTCTTATGCTGAAAATATAGATTCTGGTTTTTCATTGAAGGTGAAACTCTGTTTTCCTTTTCAAACCAGAGAATCTACTTCTGAACCGCTGCCAAAAGCCTTGATTTTGATACCCATTATTTCAGAATGGATTCACGAACTGGAGCCAGAGCCTGAGCCGGAGGGGTTTAAGACATGGAGGCTGAGGCTCCAGCTCTTTAAAAGATCAAAAATAATTTCGGTCACTGGTTTTACTCTTTTTGGATAAATACAGCATTTCGGGCAGAAATATTTTAATGGTATGTTTCTACCAGCACTCTGTAAGTTATAGGTAAGGATTTCTGTTTCGGTATGCTACCAAAGTATGATACTACCTTTAAGCACCAAAGTACCTTGGTAAAAAAAATCAGTATGCCAGCCAAAACTCCTTGTTATGCTTAACAAAGTCAAAAGCAGTAAACATCACATGATAATTTGGTTGGAAATCCTGTTTGATCAAGGAAGACTTTTCATGCTTAAGCAAATTTTGTGTTTAAGCAGCTCTATGAAATTGGCTCCTGGTTAAATCAAGCCCGTCAGTTGGAATACAAGCCAATCACTTTAATAAAGATATTATCATAGAAAGATTTGAGGCTTTGCATGGTGACAATTGGTATGAGGATCGATTTGCTGCAAAACCATGTAAGAATCGTTTGTACTTTCGCACTTCTATTTCGTTCACACTTCTCGTAAGGTCTCAACATTTCGACTAGCCTGCTCTAGTCCTAATCAGGGTCTCCTGATGAGGACTAGACAATTGTCACCATCCAAAGCCTCAAATCTTTCTTTTACATATTTTGTTTGAGCTCCAATGAACCAAACAAAATTCTAAGATATATACTGATTCTCAGTATTACCGTACACTATGAACAAACAAACTGAAAAATACAAAATGCATACAATTTCAACAGCCAGAAAAGGAAAAACACATCTTGCATAAACCAGAACATTTTAAGGGACTTGGACATTGTAAAGAGGACAAAATAATGCTTTTAATGGTGTACAGAGACATAGACAATTTCATCACAAGTTTTCACGTGCGTTTTTGTTTTCATTTTTACCGAGGTTGATGTTATCATGTCATTAGGGTATACACACCTTCTCTCTGAACATCGATATTAAATGAGCAGACTTCCATGAGACCACTTCCATCAGTGAATGTATAGGTGACGGTCGTACGTCCCTCTGGGAAACCCTCCCCTGGCCGATGGGTCTGGTTGACTGAGGGTGCCACGCCGGAGTTGTCGGTGGCCGTAGGCTCCGTCCACGAGACCACCCGGTCACTTTGCTGGGTCAAGGGCAGGATTATGTCCAAATCCGACGGGCAGCCAGAGATGACCGGTGGGATGTTATCCTCTAGATTAACAAAGAAAGATTCATTCCAAATCATCAAAACATAAGCTTTCCATGAATGAAGCTTGAGCCGCGTCCAAAACGGGTTTCAAGAGCTTCGGCTAGGTCTATTGTCTTGGTGTATCTGCGCATTTCTGCAAAGACCTTGACCTAGCTCTAGACAACAGATTTGGATGCAGCCTAAATCCATTAAAAGGTTATGGTGTGTTACTGTGTGGGTAGACTAGGTAGACCTATAATACAGTCCTGTATAAGTAAAGGAAGTTTATTTCATTGAAAAATGAACAAAGACATATCGACTGGAGTGGGATTTGAACCAGCGACCTCCAGAACACCATACCTGCACTCTTACCAACTGAGATATCCAGCCTTATGTTGGTGGTGTCCCTAACAGTCAATTATCTTTGTTTATTTTAGCAAATTTGAGTGGGGAAGGGATAGGTTAGGGTTAATAAGCCATTTGCAAGTTAAATGTGAATAGTAACTGGTACAAAGGCTTCTTTCATTGCACATAAACACCCCACTTTGAATTTCCCAGACTAAAGACACTGTTGCTATATCACATGATTCAGGGCAAGCTTTTACATAACGATACCCATCTCTGGAATGGACTGGTTCCTTTGTGCCATTCTTATCCATTATGAACAGTGCATTGGTGCAAGAGGTCTGTTATGTAACTACTAAGCAAAAGCTTGCCCCGAATCATGTGATATAGCAACAGTGTCTTTAATCTGGAGAATTCAGGTTTTGATGTTTACGTACAGCGAAAGAATTCAGCGTACCAGATTTTATTCAATTTTAACTCGCAAAAGTCTTATTCAGTTTTAGAATGATACCGGCAATGCCATCAAATTGGTGAAACCTGTTGAAAGACCGTTATCAAGAAAATGAGATGACATTATCAATCAATGGGTAAAATACAAAAGGGGGGAAATTAGAAGGCAAGATCCCTCGTAAAATACCTGAGAAATTTATTCAAGAATTATACTGAGCTACAAGCTCTCCTGTTAAAAGAATGGTTGTCAGAGCAATGCTTAATGTTTCCACAATTAGACCTTGAAAGACAAAACAAAGTGTTTAATTAATATCAATATTTGTTTCAATTAATAAATACAGTAATGGATAGAATGCTGAAATGTAATTATCTTTAAAAGGGCTTGTACAACATTGGTAAAAAGTGACAGAGCAGCTGCAGGCTGCTCATAATTTGATTTGTCATGAAATAAAAACAAACTTGTGAAATGTTCGGCTCATGTTATCACCAAAATAGTAGAAAGCAACGAAAAACTGTTGCAATTGTTACGCCAAATTGTCTGTCTCATTTTTAATCTTCCAAAGATCAAAAATGTTTTGGTGTTTGGTTTTACTATTTTCTGGATAAATACAGCATTTCAGACAGAAACATTTTCACAGTAATTACCGTCTTTATACCATGTACATGTAAGTTATACGGAAATCTGTGAACATTTCTGTTTTGGTTTGTTACCAATGTTCTATATGCCCTTTAATAACAGAGGAGAAAATTACAATGAAAATTACAAATTAAAATTACAATTACAACCGTCTGGCTTGGGCTTAGGCTTGGGCTTTGCCAAGAAGAAAATGTGCTATTTCATATGGTTTTTCCAACAGGAACATGGAACCCAAGCTGAAGCCCAAGCCAAAGCTATGGCTTAGAAAAGAGCCTTTATACAAGAAGTATATCATGTAGTCTCCACAGCCAAAGCCTGGAAACTGGATTATTGCACCCTCAAGAAAAAACGTAGAGAATGGATGAATAGCAGGATGTTGTTGGCAAGAGGAGTGGGTTGGAGGGAAGTAGGGCTTCTGACTACCTATCAATACTGTGACGGCAAATGTGCAATTTGACTGGTTCCCTGCGCTGTCGGTGAACGTGTAGACGATGAGGGTGGTTCCCTTGTGGAACCTGGTCCACCGACTGTGACTCTGAGTCACGGTGACATCCATGCCGGAATCATCCACGGCGTAGGGCTCCTGCCACATGACTAAGTAACCCCGGCCCGACTGTGACTCCTGCACGGTCATGTTAAAGTTAGAGGGACAGTCGAAGACCACGGGTGCCACGTCCACTGCAAACGATACACAAGTTGACCAAGAGGGCGGCAGACATATTCAATGGTCGCAATGAATAACGATGGATATCATAGGAGATATTAAAACAGTCAAGAAGCCAACAATGTATAATGATTTTAAAGCTACGTAATTTCAACTGTAAATGTCAGGAGTCATGGCCACTCGGACAGGGTTTGAACCCACGTCTTTCCAATATTCTGGTCTTGGGATAAGAGGCCCTTTTCCAAACCTCGGCTCCGGCACAGGCTCTGTCATTCTTATGCTGAAAATATAGATTCTGGTTTTTCATTGAAGGTGAAACTCTGTTTTCCTTTTCAAACCAGAGAATCTACTTCTGAACCGCTGCCAAAAGCCTTGATTTTGATACCCATCATTTCAGAATGGATTCACGAACTGGAGCCAGAGCCTGAGCCGGAGGGGTTTAAGACATGGAGGCTGAGGCTGAGGCTCCAGCTCTTTAAAAGATCAAAAATAATTTCGGTCACTGGTTTTACTCTTTTTGGATAAATACAGCATTTCGGGCAGAAATATTTTAACGGTATGTTTCTACCAGCACTCTGTAAGTTATAGGTAAGGATTTCTGTTTCGGTATGCTACCAAAGTATGATACTACCTTTAAGCACCAAAGTACCTTGGTAAAAAAAATCAGTATGCCAGCCAAAACTCCTTGTTATGCTTAGCAAAGTCAAAAGCAGTAAACATCACATGAAAATTTGGTTGGAAATCCTGTTTGATCAAGGAAGACTTTTCATGCTTAAGCAAATTTTGTGTTTAAGCAGCTCTATGAAATTGGCTCCTGGTTAAATCAAGCCGGTCAGTTGGAATACAAGCCAATCACTTTAATAAAGATATTATCATAGAAAGATTTGAGGCTTTGCATGGTGACAATTGGTATGAGGATCGATTTGCTGCAAAACCATGTAAGAATCGTTTGTACTTTCGCACTTCTATTTCGTTCACACTTCTCGTAAGGTCTCAACATTTCGACTAGCCTGCTCTTGTCCTAATCAGGGTCTCCTGATGAGAACTAGACAATTGTCACCATCCAAAGCCTCAAATCTTTCTTTTACATATTTTGTTTGAGCTTCAATGAACCAAACAAAATTCTAAGATATATACTGATTCTCAGTATTACCGTACACTATGAACAAACAAACTGAAAAATACAAAATGCATACAATTTCAACAGCCAGAAAAGGAAAAACACATCTTGCATAAACCAGAACATTTTAAGGGACTTGGACATTGTAAAGAGGACAAAATAATGCTTTTAATGGTGTACAGAGACATAGACAATTTCATCACAAGTTTTCACGTGCGTTTTTGTTTTCATTTTTACCGTGGTTGATTTTATCATGTCATTAGGGTATACACACCTTCTCTCTGAACATCGATATTAAATGAGCAGACTTCCATGAGACCACTTCCATCAGTGAATGTATAGGTGACGGTCGTACGTCCCTCTGGGAAACCCTCCCCTGGCCGATGGGTCTGATTGACTGAGGGTGCCACGCCGGAGTTGTCGGTGGCCGTAGGCTCCGTCCAAGAGACCACCCGGTCACTTTGCTGGGTCAAGGGCAGGATTATGTCCAAATCCGACGGGCAGCCAGAGATGACCGGTGGGATGTTATCCTCTAGATCAACAAAGAAAAATTCATTCCAAAACATTTAAGCTTTCCATGAATGAAGCTTGGACCGCGTCCAAAACGGGTTTCCAGAGCTACGGCTAGGTCTATTGTCTTGGTGTATATGCGCATTTCTGCAAAGACCTAGACCTAGCTCTAGACAACAGATTTGGATGCAGCCTAAATCCATTAAAAAGTTATGGTGTGTTACTGTGTGGGTAGACTAGGTAGACCCATAATACAGACCTGTAAGTAAAGGAAGTTTATTTTATTGAAAAATGAACAAAGACAAATTGACTGGAGTGGGATTTGAACCAGCGACCTCCAGAACACCGTACCTGCACTCTTACCAACTGAGATATCCAGCCCTATGTTGGTGGTGTCCCTAATAGTCAATTATCTTTGTTTATTTTAGCAAATTTGAGTGGGGAAGGGATAGGTTAGGGTTAATGAGCCATTTGCAAGTTAAATGTGAATAGTAACTGGTACAAAGGCTTCTTTCATTGTACATAAACACCCCACTTTGAATTTCCCAGACTAAAGACACTGTTGCTATATCACATGATTCAGGGCAAGCTTTTACATAACGATACCCATCTCTGGAATGGACTGGTTCCTTTCTGCCATTCTTATCCATTATGAACAGTGCATTGGTGCAAGACGTCTGTTATGTAACTAAGCAAAAGCTTGCCCCAAATCATGTGATATAGCAACAGTGTCTTTAGCCCGGAGAATTCAGGTTTTGATGTTTACGTACAGTGAAAGAATTCAGTGTACCAGATTTTATTCAATTTTAACTCGCAAAAGTCTTATTCAGTTTTAGACTGATACCGGCAACGCCATCAAATTGGTGAAACCTGTTGAAAGACCGTTATCAAGAAAATGAGATGACATTATCAATCAATGGGTAAAATACAAAAGGGGGGAAATTAAAAGGCAAGATCCCTCGTAAAATACCTGAGAAATTTATTCAAGAATTATACTGAGCTAAAAGCTCTCCTGTTAAAAGAATGGTTGTCAGAGCAATGCTTAATGTTTCCACAATTAGACCTTGAAAGACAAAACAAAGTGTTTAATTAATATCAATATTTGTTTCAATTAATAAATACAGTAAAGGATAGAATGCTGAAATGTAATTATCTTTAAAAGGGCTTGTACAACATTGGTAAAAAGTGACAGAGCAGCAGCTGCTTCAGGCTGCTCATAATTTGATTTGTCATGAAATTAAAACAAACTTGTGAAATGTTCGGCTCATGTTATCACCAAAATAGTAGAAAGCAACGAAAAACTGTTGCAATTGTTACGCCAACTTCTCTGTCTCATTTTTAATCTTCCAAAGATCAAAAATGTTTTGGTGTTTGGTTTTACTATTTTCTGGATAAATACAGCATTTCAGACAGAAACATTTTCACAGTAATTACCGTCTTTATACCATGTACATGTAAGTTATACGGAAATCTGTGAACATTTCTGTTTTGGTTTGTTACCAATGTTCTATATGCCCTTTAATAACAGAGGAGAAAATTACGATGAAAATTACAAATTAAAATTACAATTACAACCGTCTGGCTTGGGCTTAGGCTTGGGCTTTGCCAAGAAGAAAATGTGCTATTTCATATGGTTTTTCCAACAGGAACATGGAACCCAAGCTGAAGCCCAAGCCAAAGCTATGGCTTAGAAAAGAGCCTTTATACAAGAAGTATATCATGTAGTCTCCACAGCCAAAGCCTGGAAACTGGATTATTGCACCCTCAAGAAAAAACGTAGAGAATGGATGAATAGCAGGATGTTGTTGGCAAGAGGTGTGGGTGGGAGGGAAGTAGGGCTTCCGACTACCTATCAATACTGTGACGGCAAATGTGCAATTTGACTGGTTCCCTGCGCTGTCGGTGAACGTGTAGACGATGAGGGTGGTTCCCTTGTGGAACCTGGTCCACCGACTGTGACTCTGAGTCACGGTGACATCCATGCCGGAATCATCCACGGCGTAGGGCTCCTGCCACATGACTAAGTAACCCCGGCCCGACTGTGACTCCTGCACGGTCATGTTAAAGTTAGAGGGACAGTCGAAGACCACGGGTGCCACGTCCACTGCAAACGGTTCACAAGTTGACCAAGAGGGCGGCAGACATATTAAAAACAGCTTCAATGGTCGCAATGAATAACGATGGATATCACAGGGATATTAAAACAGTCAAGAAGCCAACAATGTATAATGATTTTAAAGCTACGTAATTTCAACTGTAAATGTCAGGAGTCATGGCCACTCGGACAGGGTTTGAACCCACGTCTTTCCAATATTCTGGTCTTGGGATAAGAGGCCCTTTTCCAAACCTCGGCTCCGGCACAGGCTCTGTCATTCTTATGCTGAAAATATAGATTCTGGTTTTTCATTGAAGGTGAAACTCTGTTTTCCTTTTCAAACCAGAGAATCTACTTCTGAACCGCTGCCAAAAGCCTTGATTTTGATACCCATCTTTTCAGAATGGATTCACGAACTGGAGCCAGAGCCTGAGCCGGAGGGGTTTAAGACATGGAGGCTGAGGCTCCAGCTCTTTAAAAGATCAAAAATAATTTCGGTCACTGGTTTTACTCTTTTTGGATAAATACAGCATTTCGGGCAGAAATATTTTAACGGTATGTTTCTACCAGCACTCTGTAAGTTATAGGTAAGGATTTCTGTTTCGGTATGCTACCAAAGTATGATACTACCTTTAAGCACCAAAGTGCCTTGGTAAAAAAAATCAGTATGCCAGCCAAAACTCCTTGTTATGCTTAGCAAAGTCAAAAGCAGTAAACATCACATGAAAATTTGGTTGGAAATCCTGTTTGATCAAGGAAGACTTTTCATGCTTAAGCAAATTTTGTGTTTAAGCAGCTCTATGAAATTGGCTCCTGGTTAAATCAAGCCCGTCAGTTGGAATACAAGCCAATCACTTTAATAAAGATATTATCATAGAAAGATTTGAGGCTTTGCATGGTGACAATTGGTATGAGGATCGATTTGCTGCAAAACCATGTAAGAATCGTTTGTACTTTCGCACTTCTATTTCGTTCACACTTCTCATAAGGTCTCAACATTTCGACTAGCCTGCTCTAGTCCTTATCAGGGTCTCCTGATGAGGACTAGACAATGGTCACCATGCAAAGCCTCAAATCTTTCTTTTACATATTTTGTTTGTGCTTCAATGAACCAAACAAAATTCTAAGATATATACTGATTCTCAGTATTACCGTACACTATGAACAAACAAACTGAAAAATACAAAATGCACACAATTTCAACAGCCAGGAAAGGAAAAACACATCTTGCATAAACCAGAACATTTTAAGGGACTTGGACATTGTAAAGAGGAAACAATTATGCTTTTAATGGTGTACAGAGACATAGACAATTTCATCACAAGTTTTCACGTGCGTTTTTGTTTTCATTTTTACCGAGGTTGATTTTATCATGTCATTAGGGTATACACACCTTCTCTCTGAACATCGATATTAAATGAGCAGACTTCCATGAGACCACTTCCATCAGTGAATGTATAGGTGACGGTCGTACGTCCCTCTGGGAAACCCTCCCCTGGCTGATGGGTCTGGTTGACTGAGGGTGCCACGCCGGAGTTGTCGGTGGCCGTAGGCTCCGTCCACGAGACCACCCGGTCACTTTGCTGGGTCAAGGGCAGGATTATGTCCAAATCCGACGGGCAGCCAGAGATGACCGGTGGGATGTTATCCTCTAGATCAACAAAGAAAGATTCATTCCAAATCATCAAAACATAAGCTTTCCATGAATGAAGCGTGGGCCGCATCCAAAACGGGTTTCCAGAGCTTAGGCTAGGTCTATTGTCTTGGTGTATCTGCGCTTTTCTGCAAAGACCTAGACCTAGCTCTAGACAACAGATTTGGATGCAGCCTAAATCCATTAAAAGGTTATGGTGTGTTACTGTGTGGGTAGACTAGGTAGACCTATAATACAGTCCTGTATAAGTAAAGGAAGTTTATTTCATTGAAAAATGAACAAAGAAAAATTGACTGGAGTGGGATTTGAACCAGCGACTTCCAGAACACCGTACCTGCACTCTTACCAACTGAGCTATCCAGCCCTATGTTGGTGGTGTCCCTAACAGTCAATTATCTTTGTTTATTTTAGCAAATTTGAGTGGGGAAGGGATAGGTTAGGGTTAATGAGCCATTTGCAAGTTAAATGTGAATAGTAACTGGTACAAAGGCTTCTTTCATTGTACATAAACACCCCACTTTGAATTTCCCAGACTAAAGACACTGTTGCTATATCACATGATTCAGGGCAAGCTTTTACATAACGATACCCATCTCTGGAATGGACTGGTTCCTTTCTGCCATTCTTATCCATTATGAACAGTGCATTGGTGCAAGACGTCTGTTATGTAACTAAGCAAAAGCTTGCCCCAAATCATGTGATATAGCAACAGTGTCTTTAGCCCGGAGAATTCAGGTTTTGATGTTTACGTACAGTGAAAGAATTCAGCGTACCAGATTTTATTCAATTTTAACTCGCTAAAGTCTTATTCAGTTTTAGTCTGATACCGGCAAGGCCATCAAATTGGTGAAACCTGTTGAAAGACCGTTATCAAGAAAATGAGATGACATTATCAATCAATGGGTAAAATACAAAAGGAGGGAAATTAAAAGGCAAGATCCCTCGTAAAATACCTGAGAAATTTATTCAAGAATTATACTGAGCTACAGGCTCTCCTGTTAAAAGAATGGTTGTCAGAGCAATGCTTAATGTTTCCACAATTAGACCTTGAAAGACAAAACAAAGTGTTTAATTAATATCAATATTTGTTTCAATTAATAAATACAGTAATGGATAGAATGCTGAAATGTGATTATCTTTAAAAGGGCTTGTACAACATTGGTAAAAAGTGACAGAGCAGCTGCAGGCTGCTCATAATTTGATTTGTCATGAAATTAAAACAAACTTGTGAAATTTTCGGCTCATGTTATCACCAAAATAGTAGAAAGCGACGAAAAACTGTTGCAATTGTTACGCCAAATTGTCTGTCTCATTTTTAATCTTCCAAAGATAAAAAATGTTACGGTGTTTGGTTTTACTATTTTATGGATAAATACAGCATTTTAGACAGAAACATTTTCACAGTAATTACCGTCTTTATACCATGTAGGTTATACGGAAATCTGTGAACATTTCTGTTTTGGTTTGTTACCAATGTTCTATATACCCTTTAATAACAGAGGAGAAAATTACGATGAAAATTACAAATTAAAATTACAATTACAACCGTCTGGCTTGGGCTTAGGCTTTGCCAAGAAGAAAATGTGCTATTTCATATGGTATTTCCAACAGGAACATGGAACCCAAGCTGAAGCCCAAGCCAAAGCTATGGCTTAGAAAAGAGCCTTTATACAAGAAGTATATCATCTAGTCTCCACAGCCAAAGCCTGGAAACTGGATTATTGCACCCTCAAGAAAAAACGTAGGGAATGGATGAATAGCAGGATGTTGTTGGCAAGAGGAGTGGGTTGGAGGGAAGTAGGGCTTCCGACTACCTATCAATACTGTGACGGCAAATGTGCAATTTGACTGGTTCCCTGCGCTGTCGGTGAACGTGTAGACGATGAGGGTGGTTCCCTTGGGGAACCTGGTCCACCGACTGTGACTCTGAGTCACGGTGACATCCATGCCGGAATCATCCACGGCGTAGGGCTCCTGCCACATGACTAAGTAACCCCGGCCCGACTGTGACTCCTGCACGGTCATGTTAAAGTTAGAGGGACAGTCGAAGACCACGGGTGCCACGTCCACTGCAAACGGTGCACAAGTTTACCAAGAGGGCGGCAGACATATTAAAAACAGCTTCAATGGTCGCAATGAATAACGATGGATATCACAGGAGATATTAAAACAGTCAAGAAGCCAACAATGTATAATGATTTTAAAGCTACGTAATTTCAACTGTAAATGTCAGGAGTCATGGCCACTCGGACAGTGTTTGAACCCACGTCTTTCCAATATTCTGGTCTTGGGATAAGAGACCCTTTTCCAAACCTCGGCTCCGGCACAGGCTCTGTCATTCTTATGATGAAAATATAGATTCTGGTTTTTCATTGAAGGTGAAACTCTGTTTTCCTTTTCAAACCAGAGAATCTACTTCCGAACCGCTGCCAAAAGCCTTGATTTTGATACCCATTATTTCAGAATGGATTCACGAACTGGAGCCGGAGCCTGAGCCGAAGGCGGAGCCAGAGCCAGAGCCAGAGCCAGAGCCAGAGCCAGAGCCGAGGTTTGGAAAAGGGCCCTCGTTATTGAGGATCCAGTAAATAGCGCCCCCAAGGTCTGAAGGATACTTGGGCAAGAGTATCAAAGAAAGGTTTCATACCAACAGGGTCCGATGTCATAGAGCTGTTTAAGCACATGAAAAGTCTTCCTTGATCAAACAGGATTACAAACCAAATGTTCATATGATGTTTACTGCTTTTGACTTGTATTCAGCCATCGTTTGCTGAGCATAAACATTCACAAGGAGTTTTGGCTGGCATACTGATTTTATTCACCATGAGTTTTGATGCTTAAGCAAATTTGACTGCTTAAGCATTGGTCCCTGATATGAAAGATCCTGAGAAGATGAAAAATGGTAAATGTAAGCTGACTAGACATAGAAAACATCAAGCAATCTTAAATATCTTCATCATGTATCTGTGAAAAAAAGCAACAAAATCTATAAAAAAAAATGTGATCATGTTGCTATAAACTTACCTGGAGTGAGTTTGACGAAGAACACACAGTTGGCCTCATTGCCCGCTGCATCGGTGAACGTATAAATGACCATTGTCACATTTTCAGTAAACACACTGTTGGGCTCATGGGACTTGGTGACGGCCGGCTCTTGGCCAGAGTTGTCGGTGGCTGTTGGCTCATCCCAGGTAGCCACGTTGGTGCCCAGGCTAACGTCAATGATAGGCACACAGCCACTGATGACTGGTGGGATTTCATCTGTTTAACATAAGACATAGAGTATCACTGAGAAATACAATTACCAATGCACATTTAAGATGATTTATTAATCTGAATTCAGTATCACCATAGTCATTTTTACTGTGACATCACACTAGTGCTGCCAGCAATACCGGCAATCCATTATGATTACGGAGCCTGAGATCGAAAGTGCTTGGAGCTTGGCTCACGTTCCATTTTGTGAATCCATTCTAAAATTACAGGTATCAAAATAGAGGCTTTTTACAGCAGTTCGAAAGTAGATTCTTTGGTTTGAAAAAGAAAACAGAGCTTCAGCTTCAATGAAAAACCACAGCATACAGAGACGAAGCCAGAACCTGAGCCAGAGCCAAGCTTTGAGAAAGGCCCCAAGAATCTTTTGGATCTCAGAGAGCAAGCGGAGGAGGGGGTTAGAGAGGGACAATGTATACCAACCTCTCAGACGGATCACAAAGAACACACAGTTGGCCTGGTTTCCGCTAGCATCCATAAACGTATAGGTCACCATCGTCGTGCCTTCCGGAAACACCGCCCCCGGTTGGTGAGACGCTGTGACATTGGGTGCTTGGCCGGAGTTATCGGTGGCCGTAGGCTGGGACCAGGTTGGCGTTTCGTTACCAAAGGGGATGGTCACGTTGGAGGGGCAGCTCAAGACCATTGGAGCCACATCGTCTGTTAAGGTATGAAAATCATTTTATTTGATCGAATAATGCATGTGCAATAGTCCAGACATGGTGGGCTCTGAGAAGGGAGACCCCAGAAAGAGAGGGAAGAGTCTAATAGGAAGATGGCATTACCCAACTCAAACATAAGGTGGCGTCCTCCAGCGAAACAGAGTCTTAGGCTCAGGCTCCTTTTCGTGAATCCATTTTAAAATAACAGGTATCAAAGTTGAGGCTTTTGGCTGCGGTTCGGCAGTAGATTCTCTGGTTTGAAAACTTGAGGAAAACAGAGCTTCAACTTCAGTGAAAAACCACAACCTATATTTTCAGCATACTGATGACAGGGCTGGAGCCTGAGCCCAAGGCTCCATTTCGTAAACCCAATAACCTGTTTTCAGCACTACGTTTGTGCGCGCAAAGAACAGTGGGAAAGGTTTTACCACACGTTTGGTTTTGAAATTTGGTTGCCTGGAGGATATGGCATGATACAAAATCTGACAAAACTTGAGCTCACCTACGACGACGCGGACCACAAATGAGCAGTTTGCCCGGTTCCCTGCAGCGTCTGTGAATGTGTACACGACGGTGGTATTTCCATCAGCAAAGTTGGTCCCCGGCTCGTGAGTCTTAGTGACAATGGGAGGTTGGCCCGAATTGTCGGTGGCTGATGGTTCCGTCCAGTCAGCCAGGGTGGAGGCAAAAGGCAGCATGATGTCAACCGGACAGTCGTTGATGACCGGAGCTAAGGTATCTGTGGAGACATCAAAATACAAACGTTCCTTCAATTAGTTTTGAGCATTAAAGGTATAATACATGATTGGTAAAGGTCACAGAACAGCACTCTATTGTGTCCGCTCATACTTCTATTAAAAGGCTAATGGGATGTCAATGTCGAGTCACTTGTTCCATCGGTGTGAAGTTGAGTACTATTTCTTTGAGCTGTTTAAACAACAACATTTGCACAAATTGGCCCCTGATGTAGCAACGGTGCTCTGTCCTGGTTATTTAGTAGTTACGGTGCCTGTTGTCTATAAGTGCCAGGATTATATGGCCATAATAAAAAAATCAGACAAAACTTGAGCTCACCAACGACGACGCGAACCACAAATGAGCAGTTTGCCCGGTTCCCTGCAGCGTCGGTGAATGTGTACACGACGGTGGTATTTCCATCAGTAAAGTTGGTCCCCGGCTCGTGAGTCTTAGTGACAATGGGAGGTTGGCCCGAATTGTCGGTGGCAGACGGCTCCGTCCAGTCAGCCAAGGTGGAAGCAAAAGGCAGCGCGATGTCGGCCGGACAGTCGTTGATGACCGGAGCTAAGGTATCTTTGGAGACATCAGAATACAAACATTCCTTCAATTAGTTTTGATCAGGTATAATAAATGATTGATTAAGGTCGATGAACAGCACTCACACTTTGTCTGATCCAATATGTACATGAAATAATTAACATGTGAAGATTTGAGCTCAATAGGACAAGAAAATAAGCGAAAACCTGACTCAATTTCTTTTATAAGACATTAAGAACGGTTTTGATCTTGCATAAGATCAAAACTGTTTTCGGTCTTTGTTTTACTAATTCTTGGATAAATACAGCATTTTAGGCAGAAATATTTTAATGGGATGTTTCTACCAGGACCATCTTCACACCCTGAAAGTTATACGTAAATCTGTGAACATTTCTGTCTGGGTATGTTACCAATCCTGTACTGTACCTTTAAGCAAATTTTGGTGCTTAAGCAGCTCTATGAAATTGGCCCCAGGGGCCGATTTCACTGGGGCCAATTTCACTTATGTTTGCGATCATTGCTAAAGCCCAAATCCATCGCTAATTCAATGGAAAATCGCTCGCCACTCTGCATAGCAATTTACCGTTTAGCGATGGATTTGGGATTTAGCAATGAACGCAAAGCATTAGTGCTTTGTCCTGGGAATTTGGTTGTTACAGTGTATGTTGCCTAAAGCTGCCAGTATTATATGGCATGATACAAAATATGACAAAACTTGAGCTCACCTAGGACGACGCGGACCACAAATGAGCAGTTTGCCCGGTTCCCTGCAGCGTCTGTGAATGTGTACACGACAGTGGTATTTCCATCAGTAAAGTTGGTCCCCGGCTCGTGAGTCTTAGTGACAATGGGAGGTTGGCCAGAATTGTCGGTGGCTGATGGCTCCGTCCAGTCAGCCAGGGTGGAAGCAAAAGGCAGCATGATATCGACCGGACAGTCGTTGATGACCGGAGCTAAGGTATCTTTGGAAACATCAAGATAGAAACATTCCTTCAATTAGTTTTGATCCTTAAAGGTATAATACATGATTGGTAAAGGTCACAGAACAGCACTCACACTTTGTCTGATTCAATATGTAAATTAATGAAATAATAAAACTGTGAAAGTTTGAGCTCAATCGGACATCGCAAGTTGTCCGCACTGTGTCGCAAGTTCCTTATAAAACATAAAGAATGGTTTTGATCTTACCCCGTGATCAGAACTATGCTCGGTCGTTGTTTTACTAATTCTAGGATATATACAGCATTTCTGGCAGAAATATTTTAACGGTATGTTTCAACCAGTACCATCTTCATACCCTGAAAGTTATACCTAAATCTGTGAACATTTCTGTCTGGGTATGTTGCCAATCCTGTTCATTCAGTATAAATGTACATTCAAAATCTAGAAATCTAGAAATTATCAGGTATGGGGTAAAGTAATTATTATGCTATTTTCTGGCTCAACTTGGCTTGTTATGAACAGAATCTGATTAATGTATACTGCAATATTCTGGCGAACACAGGAAAGCTATAGACATCAAGTAAGACTGGAACAAACTTGAAATGGCTGGACCACGCAGGGAAATATACACCAAAATGATTTACCTAGAATGACGGTTACCACGAAAGAGCAGATACTGGGGTTCCCCGAATCATCAAAGAATCTGTAGGTGACGGTTGTATTTCCCTCTGGGAAGCTGGTACCCGGCTCATGAGATGCGATGACAGTAGGTACGTTGCCAGAATCATCGGTTGCTGTGGGCGGGGTCCAGTTAGCAACGGTTTCATCCAGGGGCAACAAGATGTTAGATGGGCAGTCATTTATTACTGGTGCTGTATTATCTACAGGAGGAGCTATGGATAAAGAAAGCAATGTGTGGACATTTTATTTTCATTGACTTGAGCGGGATTCGAACCAACTACCAACGAATACCATAATAGTGCTGTACCGTCTGAGCTATTCAGCCCTATGCTGGTGATCAGGTGTCCCTAATAGTCAATTATCTTTGTTTATTTGGCAGTCGATCAGAAGCCATGAAGACACACACATACTGGTTTGTACTAAGGATTATTTAACATAATGCGCAACAGCAGCAATGCTACAACCTGAGAAACAGTACATGGTGGATCACTCAAAGAGGATTCACCTTTTTAATCAACATTATCACATAAAAAATTGAGAAACTGTACCTAGAGTGACAGTGACCACAAAAGAGCAGTTTGCCTGGTTCCCTGCACCATCAGTGAATGTGTACGTCACTGTTGTATTTCCCTCTGGGAAGCTGGTACCCGGCTCATGAGATGCGATGACAGAAGGTACATTACCAGAATCATCGGTTGCCGTGGGCGGGGTCCAGTTAGCAACGGTTTCATCCAGGAGCAACAAGATGTTAGATGGGCAGTCATTTATTACTGGTGCTGTGATATCTGTAGGAGATAATTAGAAAATAACAGACACATGTTTAGACGTCTCAATATTAGAATACAAAGGTGAAATAGATAATAAGAATTAATTAGTATCTGTGACAGTGCCATGGTTTTTGCATGGTCTATGCAAATAAACCATCAAATGAAGACGAGTGCTTCAACTGGATGTAACTTTTGTGAGAATGGGATGGACTTATGCCAGAAATGTTGCATAGCATCTTGGGCTGTGGAGAAGATAGTCAGGTGACATGGAACAAAGAACTATCTGTATGCTATGTGGATGACTACAAGAACAAGACTGCAAAAGATGGATGCGTGCTCAAACCGTGCGCTGTGGCATGAATGACCAGTGATTGGTCTAAGTCCAACGATTGATAGTAAGTTACGATAAGTTTGGTGAAATCGACCCCATTTTCAACGAGTTTGGATTTTCAAAGCTTGGATTTTTGTTTGGAAAACATACAAAAATGCATGTTTCATCTTGTTTAAAATAAAAATGAGGTACAAAATAATTTACAAGCCGTTGCAAAATAGACATGTATAACAAGCTGTCAAAACCCATACAGTACAGTACTGTACAGCTATCACAAGCCTGTCATGCTCCATAGGGGTTGGTGTCAATTATCAATTGCTGTACCCCCTTTAGTCTTCCCTCCAGATTGGCTAAGTACAAATGGGGTGCATATACGCGTGCATTCTCCAGGAAATGTGTGCGTTCGGTGCAGTTGTATTTAGGCATTATGCGCTGTGGAAGGGTTGATGTCAATGCATCAATTGTAGTGTACCCCACGGCCTGCATGGCATAGCGTGCAGTGCATGCAGACGTCGCAGTGACTCATTCGTTCACAATGAGAGTGTGAAAGCCAAATAGAAACAATGAAAGTGACATCGCAATGTTTATGGAAAACTTTTCACATCCTTTTAGCACCTGATTAGGACAGACTTAACCACGATTTTTCATTGTTCGGAGGAAAGCCTTAGACTTAACTCATTCTTGCAGAGTACGCAACATTCAGTATGTGGGAGAAAACCAAGAATACCCTTAAGAAAAAATTCTATGGTCACAGGTCCACAGTCAAAACTCAGAAACTTGGATAAAAGATCCTGCTAGGATCAAAACGCGTCAGGTCCCCCTAACTCCAAACAAATTTCATGTCTTTTTTGTGGCTGATGAGCTGTTTGCAGCAGTTATTGCTGGGATTACAAAATTATATAAATGAAAAATTGAGAAACTGTACCTAGAGTGACAGTGACCACAAAGGAGCAGTTTGCCTGGTTCCCTGCACCATCAGTGAATGTGTACGTCACAGTTGTATTTCCCTCTGGGAAGCTGGTACCCGGCTCATGAGATGCGATGTCAGAAGGTAAGTTACCAGAATCATCGGTTGCCGTGGGCGGGGTCCAGTTAGCAACGGTTTCATCCAGGGGCAACAAGATGTTAGATGGGCAGTCATTTATTACTGGTGCTGTATTATCTACAGGAGGAGCTATGGATAAAGAAAGCAATGATTGTAAATTTAACTTATTGATTTCTTTTAAAGCCATTTTTCCCTGTATTAACTTACTTTTTATTGTTACAAATAATCGGGCGTCTCCCGCCCCTCGTCAGGTGTGTTTGCTGAATGAGTCGTAGAAGTTATCAGGAGAAACCTATTATTGTACAAGGTCAACAGTATCATTAAGTGTATCGATTGTAAATTTGATCCTGAAGAATTATTTCAACATGTTGTTTGTAGCTATAAAATAAAAATGAATGTCCATATGCAGCCTTATTATTGTATTGCATCAGAGCCAATAGAGGACACATGGAGGAAGACCAGATCCTGCCGAGGCGGACTTCGCTTTCACCCATCAAGGTCATCACCTTGTTGGAGTTTGTCTTGCGTTCCATGTATTTTCTGCACGAAGGAACATTCTACGAGCAGACGGATCATCCCCAACCTGAACAAGGAGATGTTCGAGGAGGAAGCCTTACTGAGTTTCCTGCCCGATTGCTGTCTTAGGGTATGGAAGCGGTACATGTCAATGACACCTTTGTAATTGCAAAGCGGGACCAGTCCGACCAGATGCTCATCTGAACAACATCCAGCCCAGCATCCGGTTCACCATCAAAGTCAAGGAGAATGATGACATCATCGCCTTCTAGGACGCCCTGGTCCACAGAGAGCCCGACTGTGAAGTGGGGAGTGGCCAAGTGTCTCCACTCTGCACCTCACGTCTAGTGAGCAGACCGCGGTGTACGGCCATCGAGATATGCCATGTGGACACTGCCCTCATGGCCAACGGATAGCCACCACCTTTCATCCGGCATGCTTCGAGGCCCAGGACCAGCACCGACAGCGAGCAGTACGGAGTACAAGTCCTTCACAGTACTCTCTTTCATGGATGGCATCTCCAGACAGGTGAAGAGAATCCTCGAGGGACACGACATTCACACTGTGTTCCGATCTTCCACCAACTTTTTATCCTTAACTGTATCTACCGTGATGGATAATCCTTTTCTTTATATTAAGTTACTAGAACTTTTTATTGAAAAATTGAGTTTTTGATGATAATGTTTATAATTTGGAACAAATGCTTGTTGGGCTAGAATGTTCATGGATACATTTAATCTGAAAATTTGGTTCTCAGTTGTTTAGATTCATAAGACCAAATACTATCACTGTTCATTGTGAGAAAGACAAAATACTATACCGAGAGTGACGGTGACCACAAAAGAGCAGTTTGCCTGGTTCCCTGCACCATCAGTGAATGTGTACGTCACTGTTGTATTTCCCTCTGGGAAGCTGGTACCCGGCTCATGAGATGCGATGACAGAAGGTAAGTTACCAGAATCATCTGTTGCCGTGGGTGAGGTCCAGTTAGCAACGGTTTCATCAAGGAGCAACAAGATGTCAGATGGGCAGTCATTTATTACTGGTGCTGTGATAACTACACGAGATAATGGAAAAATAACAGACAGATGTTTTATATTATGTCTCAATATTAGTATACAAGGGTGAAATAAGAAATAATTAGTATCTGTCACAGTGCCATGGTATTTGCATGATCAACGCGACTGTGGTTCGGAAGTCAATCAAACAACAATCTTGTACAACTGCCAGGACTACTTCAGATAATCATAAATTTTTTACCTGGTGTTGTACTGACACTGAAGACACACTGAGCAACATTGCCCGCTGCATCAGTGAATGTGTAGGTGACAACGGTTGATTCATTCACAAACACAGCTCCGGGCTCGTGGGATTTGCTGACCAGCGGAACCAAGTTAGAGTCGTCTACGGCCGTAGGCTCCGTCCAGTTGGCCACGCTCTGACCGACGGGTAAAGTGATGTTGGACGGGCAATCACTGATCACCGGGGGAGTGGTGTCACTAAAAATGGCTTCGAAAAATGGAATATCAAGAATTTCAATGATACAACTTCCTCTAGCTGCTATCTCTCTCTTCTGGAAAACAAAAAGAAGAAGTTAATCAAAATGCTTCCTTGTTATTTAGCACCCAGACTGATTCCTACCTGTTTTGAAGGACACCTGAGCCGGTGTACCGATCACTAAAGAATTGGGATCAGTTCCAATCACTGACGATACTTCTATCGTGTAGTTGGTGTCGGGCATCAATGCAAACAGCTCCAAAGATGTTTGGGATTTATCAGGAAAGATAATGGTCATGGAAGAGGGACTTGAGATGGAAACACGATAGGAGTCAAAGGCAGAAGAGGGTCCCATCCAAATCACTGTGGCCGACATGGCTGTGACGTTTGCAACACTGATGGAAATGGGCGATTCTGGAAATCAAGGACAAAGTATTACGAATATTATTTCCATAAAATGATAAGATGCAACTATTTTCTCCATCTATTATTCTTCTTATTTTCCATTTCTGGACTTTTAGTTATAAAGTCCGGCAGAATATATCAGAGAGTTTTACCTGGTGTTGTACTGACACTGAAGACACACCGAGCAACATTGCCTGCTGCATCAGTGAATGTGTAGGTGACAACGGTTGATTCATTCACAAACACAGCTCCGGGCTCGTGGGATTTGCTGACCAGCGGAACCAAGTTGGAGTCGTCTACGGCCGTAGGCTCCGTCCAGTTGGCCACGCTCTGACCGACGGGTAAAGTGATGTTGGACGGGCAATCACTGATCACTGGGGGAGTGGTGTCACTAAAAACGGCTTCGAAAAATGGAATATCAAGAATTGCAATGATAAAACAACTTTCTTGAGCTACTATCTCTCTCTTCTGAAAAAAGGAAAGAAGTTAATCAAAATGGTTCCTCGTTATCTAGCACCCAGACTGATTCCTACCTGTTTTGAAGGACACACGAGCCGGTGTACCGATCACTAAAGAATTGGGATCAGTTCCAATCACTGTCGATACTTCCATCGTGTAGTTGGTGTCGGGCATCAATGCAAACAGCTCCAAAGATGTTTGGGATTTATCAGGAAAGACAATGGTCGTGGAAGAGGGACTTGAGATGGAAACACGATAGGAGTCAAAGGCAGAAGAGGGTCCCATCCAAATCACTGTGGCCGACATGGCTGTGACATTTGCAACACTGATGGAAATGGGCGATTCTGGAGTCACAACTGTACATTGAAATCCAGGACATAGAATTACGAAAATTATTTCCATAAAATGATAAGATGCAACTATTTTTTTCATCAATTACTCCTTTTATTTTCAGTTCTTTGGACTTGCTGTCATGAAATCTGGCAGAATATATCAGAGAGTTTTACCTGGTGTTGTACTGACACTGAAGACACACTGGGCAACATTGCCCGCTGCATCAGTGAATGTGTAGGTGACAACGGTTGATTCATTCACAAACACAGCTCCACGCTCGTGGGATTTGCTGACCAGCGGAACCAAGTTGGAGTCGTCTACGGCCGTAGGCTCCGTCCAGTTGGCCACGCTTTGACCGACGGGCAAAGTGATGTTGGACGGGCAATCACTGATCACTGGGGGAGTGGTGTCAGCAGCGTCTAAAAATGGAATATCAAGAATTTCAATGATACAACATTCTGTAGCTACTTTCTCTCTCTTCTGGAAAAAAATTAATTAAATAAAGTTAATTAAAATGGTTCCTTGCAGTAAGTGTTGGAGTACTCGCATATAGTGCTGTGCAAAATCGGGTAATTTGTTATTCGTTTCCGGAAGCAAAAAAAAATTCGGATCCGTGTTATACGATTTAATCGCCTTTTAAAAGAACAGTGCTAGCGGGCGGTCGTGTGTGGTCAGTGTTGAAGAATAGTGCCTGAATAAAAGCACTGTGTTGACAGACAGTATTGACGCGACAACAATGGGAATCTGTCTGCCTATCAAAAAATTTCTTATTACGCGGGATGTTGTGAGCATTGTATGAAGAATGAACGCACATGGTGCCGAACAAAATCAAATATGCACGGACAAATTGTCCGACCAACATAATTATGAATAAAAGCCCTTAAAATATACAAATAATATGCTTATGACTTCCAATTTATTATTAGTTTCGTGATAGAATTACGTTAATTACGCCATTAATACGCCATTGGTTCACTGGCCAGTGAAGTTCTACGCGTACGATGTACATGAAATCGCCCCATAGTTCTTTACGCACAGTATAACTTCGGTCATTCAGCTCCGATCAAAGTCGCATGCAAATCATGAGAAGTGGCTGTAGCCGCTACCACCATAGACTTGTGTGTAATATCAAGCCGCAGCCAAGTATTTTAGACGCGGCCTAACAACGGCAGTGTCAAGAATTAGACGTAAGGAGAATTTGACCATAAAAAGCACCCGGCACACGCGGTACGCTGCATATGCAATGGGATTTTAACGAAATCCTCAATACATGTGACAGATAGAAACCCACGTGGTCTGTATTTCTGCAGGTCCATTGAGTTCACGTGCGTGAAGTTTACACTCTGTTTACACGTATGGCATGGGAGTTTATACTAGGCCTTCACGAACGAAGTTGTTGAAAACTTGTGCCTTTGGGGGAAACTTGTAGCAAGGCTTTTCTTCTACTCTAATATTAATAACCATATATGAGTCGAGAAATCGCTTCATCCCATGTTATGAAGCGAAGGAAAGTGTAGACAGAAAGCGCAAACCTGTCTTGTCCCATACACATACACCCAGTAGTGCAGTCTGTAGCGTAAACCGATGGGGTTTGGTATCCTGACACAGGGGTATTTTGCAATTCATTGTGTATGATGTTTTTCCGTAGGCGGAAGGGTGCCTTGCTAAGTGAAAAACCATGCTTGTAAGTTGTAGTTGTACCATGGTTGTACATTATACCAATCGCGCTCGGAAGGTTTATTTTTATAGTAATTTTGCGATGTTTTTTAGATTAAAATATATGAACAGTGTGTTTCTACTTGGCGAAATGGACAAAATAACTGACTGTAAATTTTTTTTGCGTGAGCCAATCGTGAGCCACGGTGAGTCCATATTTTTTTGGTGTTGGTTTCGGTTAATCCTTTTGGCAAATTAGTAAACGGAAACGTTTAATCCGTGTGGGTTACTCTATATCCGAATAAAAAGCACAGCACTACTCGCATATCAAAAATAAATGTTCTTGGCCCGTACTCGATTCCATGTACTCAAATGTTGGGAGTACTCGACCATTTAGTGCAAATTTAAGTTTTTGTTTCAGTTTCATGGTTGATAATGTTGGCGATTTCCGATAAATTATACAATGGGAGCATGAAGATCATCGGGAACTTACGGTAGTATCAAATGAAGTAAGCAAAGCAGCACAGTTTGCAAGGTTTGTCAAAATCTCTGTAAAAATTAGTTGATTTTTGGCACTGTGTGTTGGTATTTGAAATTTGGATGTGGACTCAGACTTTGGTACTCGGACTCAGCCCTGTACTCGACCTTGAATATACTCGTATTCGATACCCTGGACTCAGCCCAGTACTTGGACCTTGAACTACTCGGAGTACTCTGTATTCGGATTTTAGGACTCGGCTCCAACACTGGTTCCTCATTATCTAGCACCCAGACTGATTCCTACCTGTTTTGAAGGACACACGAGCCGGTGTACTGATCACTAAAGAATTGGGATCAGTTCCAATCACTGACGATACTTCTATCGTGTAGTTGGTGTCGGGCATCAATGCAAACAGCTCCAAAGATGTTTGGGATTTATCAGGAAAGATAATGGTCATGGAAGAGGGACTTGAGATGGAAACACGATAGGAGTCAAAAGCAGAACTTGGACCCATCCAAACTGCTCTGGCTGACGTGGCTGTGACGTTTATGATGCCAACAGAAACGGGCGATTCAGGCGTCACGACTGTGCATTCAAACCAGAGACAATAACATAAAGGTAAAGAGTTGTCCAAGACAGGGTATTTTCAACCCTGATATAAAAACAGAGGCTGCCAACAGGTTTGCACCCTGGCAAACAGTGCTGAAAACCCACAATAATTCCAGAGATAATATGACACCAAAACATTACAGTTATTACTGGACACAAATGATACCTAATGATACCCCAAGACTTGCAACTCAGTTTGTAACACCATGTAAAAAAACAGGAATTGGTTATAGTCGATGAAAACCATGATTTTATGACAGCTACCACAGTCAATCATGGCACTGGTTTTCTGATGGCTACAATAGTTTCCCAAGGAAACCATGGTTTTAAGACAGCTTCCATGGTTTCTCATGGTAGCCATGGTTTAAAGACAGCTACCATAGTTTATCATGGCAACAATGGTTTTATGACAGCTGCCATAGTTTACTATGGTAATAGTGGTTTTATGACAGCTTCCATGATTTATCATGGCAAAGGTGTTCTGACAGCTACCATGGTTACAATGGTAACAGTGATTTTATTACTGCTACCATAGTTTATCATGATAATCATGGTTTTCTGATGGCTACAATAGTTTACCATGGTAACGATGGTTTTATTACACCTACCATAGTTTATCATGATAATTATGGTTTTCTGATGGCTACCATAGTTTGCCATGATAATCATGGTTTTCTGATGGTTACCATAGTTTACTATGGTAACAGTGGTTTTATGACAGCTAGTTACCATAGTTTTCCATGGTAATCATGGTTTTCTGATGGCTACCATAGTTTACTTTGGTAACAGAGGTTTTATGACAGCTACCATAGTTTACCATGGTAAAGGTTTTCTGACAGTATCAGTTTCCTATGGTAACCATGGTTTTCAGGCAGGTACCATGGTTTTCACTTTTCAGGTAGCTACCATGGTCATACAATAACCATGGTACAGACTTTTTTATGAACATGGTATATTAATAGGTATGAAAGATGAGACTTACCCTCTCCTCCTATCACAGCAACAGTCACCATGAATGAACAAACTCCCTCATAACCCCTCTCATCTCGGAACACGTAGGTGACAAGTGTCGTCCCCATCAAAAAGCTGGATCCTGATTGGTGAGACTGCTGGTAGACGGGGACACTGTCAGGGCCAATGGAGGCAGTGGGCTCGACCCAAAAGCCTGTGGCCATGTTATTAGGGTGAGTGACATTCAGTTCTACATCCGATGGGCACCCTTCAATCACTGGAATCTGGGTTGGATCTGGAGCTAAAATCCAATAACACGTCACCAAAATGATGTTTTAAAGGTAGTACCATACTTTGATAGAACACCTACGGTCTGTTCATAGTTTGATTCGTCATGGAATCAAAACAAACCTGTGAAATATTCAGCTCAATTGATCATTGGAAACAGTAGAAAACAGCAAAAAATGACGCAACTGTCACACAAAATTGTAAGGTAATTGTAATTGAGAGGTTTTGATCTCGGAAATCAAAACTGTTTTTGGTCATTTTTTTTTTACTAATTTGTGGATAAATACAGCATTTTAGGCGGAAAAATTTTAACGGCATGTTTGTACCAGGGGCCGATTTCACTAACGCTAACGAGTTATTTGTAATATGAATCACAAATCATACTGAAGGGTTTTGGGGATTTTTTTGGTGGGTGGGGCTTACCATCAATGACAACGCTGAAGTTGCAGCTTGCCTGGTTCCCTGACTCATCGGTGAATACATAGGACACACTGAGCGCATTGCCGGCCATGACAAAGATACCGGGCTGCGCGCTGGCCTGCATCCTGACCACCTTGCCCGAGTTGTCCGAGGCCTCTGGCTTTGCCCAGGTGACAAACATCATAGCGTCTTTGGCAGGGGCCGTTTCTTTAATGTCAGAGGGACAGTACGTGATGACTGGTGGTGTTTCATCTGCAAAGAAGAGGTCAAAGATCAGTCCATCAACATCAATTGACTTATGGTACTTTATCAACAGTCATGACAGCAGGCCTTTTCACACTATCTCCTTTTCGATCCGTGTTGAAACCAACTCGGATCAGCCCCGGTTCAGCTAGGCAAGTTTTGAAACCGAATCGGAGACGCAACATTAATTCACACTACATTTTTGGTGAACCGGCTCATACAATACTTCTCACGGCAAACATTTTTGAGATTTTTCACCCTGGACCTCTACCAGGGTTGATTTCGATCCGGTAAGGATCTCCTACCCCGGTTGGCTCGGGGTTGAAACTTTTCAAGTGTGAAAAGGGTTGGAAAAAAAACATCATGGGGCTCAATCCGGTTCCAACCCCGAGATTTTGGATGGTGTGAAAAACCCTAGTGACTATTAACGAAGCAATAAAACAATATAGCTCTCCATAGATTTTGGTCACAAATTTGATCACAAATGTCACATGCATTGAGCAGTCTAGCAAGCCATGCCAGCTTTACGTACTCATGTTGGACACTACGGCAAGCTTGATCCGCTAGGTACCCCCTTAATTACACTCACCTATGACACTGACAGTGAACTGGCAAACAGCACGGTTACCAGCGTCATCAGTGAAGTTGTACATAACAACCTGTACATCACTGATGTTCATGTATATTCCTGTGGGTACATTCTGAATGACAGAGGGCGCTATACCAGAGTTGTCTACAGCCTGGGGCTCGGGCCAGGTGATATAGACTGGCCCACTGGACAAGGTGGGCCTTTCAATGATGTCATCCGGACAGGAGGTAATCGTTGGGGCCTCGGTATCAGAAGCAGCTAGAGAAGACAGAATAGGGGTAGAAATATTCAGAAATATTTAGAAATATTTGTCTTCACTAGGGCTGAGTTATGATGAAATTTTTTTGTTCCGGAATCCGTCAACAAAATCTGGTATCCAGATAAATGAATTCACGAACAATGAACTTGTTTGGTGACCTAAAAATGAAGAAAAACGTAGAAAATTCTGACATCGAACACCAATGTCGAATGTATGTGAAAACACGTCATGACAGTTGGAGTGCACACCTGATGTATGCAATGTATCATTGCGAGATCCCTGAAAAATATTCAGTCCTTCCAAAGTACTGTAAACCACATTTTCCTGATCAGCTAAGGGCCTGTTTGTTTCACGCACAAGATCGGGGATCCTGCAGATCCACGTCCCATGCAGGATACACTAAAATGGGATCCGGATTAGCAGGATCACTGATCTTGTGCGCGCGTGAAACAAACAGCCCCTAAATCTTACTTGAATTTCACTTGGTTATTTTGTCCAATTGACCAAGTAGAAACGCTCTTTTCACATACTTGATCAAAAAGAATATCGTTAAATCCTTCCAAAATCAACGATAGCATTGAGAAACATCAGGCAAGCCATTGAATTTTCTATGCCTGGTATTTACGCAAAATCGCATCATCGAAATACTCAGAAAGCCTTCATTTACATGTACACATCATGTACATGTACACATCATGTACATGTAGAGTACACAATGTACGTACAATGTGTGTATGTGGCATGTACTATGGACGGACTGTGGATCGTAGCCGCGCTCAGTAATGCGGATATCAAGGCAAGCTCAACACAGATTTTCAGCAGAATAAGATATCTGCTTTTGACATCGCAACGAGCTACAAATTCTGCAGTAATGTATCTCTTTTTGACATCGCAAAATAAAGTAATTGTTATGTATTATATTGTTTCATCGGGACACCGGAACGGAAAAATGGAATTCGATCGCATCGAACGGAATCCAGCATTCCGTCCATTCCAACCCAGCCTAATTAACTGAAAGGCTGATCCGCTAGGTAAACCCCCTGACACTCACCTATGACACTGACAGTGAACTGGCAAACAGCAAGGTTACCAGCATCATCAGTGAAGTTATACATAACCACCTGTATATCACCGATGTTCATGTATATCCCTGTGGGTACATTCTGACTGACAGAGGGCGCTATACCGGAGTTGTCTACAGCCTGGGGCTCGGGCCAGGTGATATAGACCTGCCCACTGGACACGGTGGGCCTTTCAATGATGTCATCCGGGCAGGAGGTAATCATCGGGGCCTCGGTATCAGGAGCAGTTGCTATATAAAGACAAAATAGGGGCAGAGATATTCAAGATATGATGTTGGGAGTCTTTAAGTTTACTAAGGTCAGTCTTGGTGTAAATTTCTGACCTTGGGTCGATTTCATGAAGCCCTACGATCGATCATAACTAGAGTTATGAAGGATAATGCATCGTAAGGGCCAATCCTACATGGGGCTGCATCATAAGTTCTATGATTAAGAAAGATTTGAGGCTTTGCATGGTGACAATTGGTATGCAATATGTAATATTCGTTCGTACTTCGCACTTCTATATCGTTCGCACTTCTCGCACTTCTTCTTCTTGAGACCTTAATTGCAAGAAGTAAGAACAATATAGAAGTGCGAAGTACGAACGATATAGAAGTGCGAAGTATGAACGATATAGAAGTGCGAAGTACGAACGATATAGAAGTGCGAAGTACGAACGATATAGAAGTGCGAAGTATGAACGATATAGAAGTGCGAAGTACGAACGATATAGAAGTGCGAAGTACGAACGATAAAGAAGTGCGAAGTACGAACGATATAGAAGTGTAAAGTACGAACGATATAGAAGTGTAAAGTACGAACGATATAGAAGTGCGAAGTACGAACGATATAGAAGTGCGAAGTACGAACGATATAGAAGTGCGAAGTAAGAACGATATAGAAGTGTAAAGTACGAACGATATAGAAGTGTAAAGTACGAACGATATAGAAGTGCGAAGTACGAACGATATAGAAGTGCGAAGTAAGAACGATATAGAAGTGTAAAGTACGAACGATATAGAAGTGTAAAGTACGAACGATATAGAAGTGCGAAGTACGAACGATATAGAAGTGCGAAGTAAGAACGATATAGAAGTGTAAAGTACGAACGATATAGAAGTGCGAAGTACGAACGATATAGAAGTGCGAAGTACGAATGATATAGAAGTGCGAAGTATGAACGATATAGAAGTGTAAAGTACAAACGATATAGAAGTGTAAAGTACAAACGATATAGAAGTGCGAAGTACGAACGATATAGAAGTGCGAAGTATGAACGATATAGAAGTGTAAAGTACAAACGATATAGAAGTGTAAAGTACAAACGATATAGAAGTGCGAAGTACGAACGATATAGAAGTGCGAAGTACGAATGATATAGAAGTGTAAAGTACAAACGATATAGAAGTGTAAAGTACAAACGATATAGAAGTGCGAAGTACGAACGATATAGAAGTGCGAAGTATGAACGATATAGAAGTGTAAAGTACAAACGATATAGAAGTGTAAAGTACAAACGATATAGAAGTGCGAAGTACGAACGATATAGAAGTGCGAAGTACGAATGATATAGAAGTGTAAAGTACAAACGATATAGAAGTGTAAAGTACAAACGATATAGAAGTGCGAAGTACGAACGATATAGAAGAGCGAAGTACGAACGATATAGAAGTGCGAAGCACGAACGATATAGAAGTGCGAAGTACAAACGACATAGAAGTGGGAAGTACGAACGATATAGAAGTGCGAAGTGCGAACGACATAGAAGTGCGAAGTACGAATGATATAGAAGTGCGAAGTACGAGCGATATAGAAGTGCGAAGTACAAACGAATATTACATGGTCTTTCCGCAAACCGATCCACATAAGTTCTATGATTGATAGTATTAAAGTTACGATGAGTTTGGTGAAATTGATCCCTGTTCCACAACATGTATTTCATGGTTTTTTGGGGGATTTTTTAAAATAAATGCAAGGATTCAATTCAATTCAAGTAACATTTATTTCCACAAAAAACAACAATATCAATATAATATACAGAGGTTTAGATAGAAGCGGAGGCACCTTCCAAAAAAGCAAGGCTTGTGAAAAGAACAGCGTGTATACAGTACATAAACAAAAATGGAAAATAGAAGAATGGAAAATGTATCAGCCAATAATTGGTTGAATTCAGGATATTGATAAATCACGAAAGAAAAATTATAAATAAAAAACAACATTTGTATCACAAGATGATACATAATTTGGAGAAGCCTTGACAATGTAGTACAATGGAACGCTGATATAACAAACACCCAAAATGCACAAAATTTGTTTGGTTACTATAGCGGTTATTTGGTATACCGGTAGTGACTTTCAGCCGGCGACCGTGTTCGGCGGCCATTTTTATAAAGTGCCCTATAGTCCAATGAAGTGCTCCCTCTTTTGATTGTTTTCTTTTCACATTTTCGCTAATGTAAGTACATACGTGTACGATCATCTTTCATAACATTTTAATGATGTTCGGAAATTACGAACAGCCAAGCAGCATTTGATTTACCCAGTAAATAATTCCTGTCTCTATTGATTTTGTTTCAAAGGAAATGTTCGCTAAGTTTTGTAAAAAAAAAAATTGGAAGTCAAGGATAATGTTCGTTATAGCGGTGTTTGTTATATCAGCGTTTAATTGTAAGAAGAAAAAAACAAGAGAGAAGAATTTGGTTTATCCAGTATGCTTGTGGAAAGTGAATGGAAGTTGAAAGGCTTACATGTGTCACACAGAATGCCTGTGAATTGTGGTGGACACAGGCACATGATACCACCGGGCACAGAGATATCATGAAGGCAGGTTCCTCCGTTCATACAACCACACTGGCCTTGATATACAAAAACACCAAACACACCAAACTTTCAAACAATTGCCAAATGCTGCACCAAGTTACATATAAAGCCTATTTACACATACGCGCGCGCGACAATGTATTTTTAACTGCGCACAAATCAATGGGCTTGTTTACATTTACGCGACAAAGTAGTGCGACTTGTCACGCAACTTTTTGAAATCAAATTGATAGTGATTTTGTTGCATGACAAAAAAAGGTTCACACGTATTTCCCTATTTCCTCACGTGCTAGAAGTATTGACTGGTTGGGAAAAACGAATAAGAAAATAATAACTGAGGTCCAGAAATACAATAAATTGTACATGGCATCAAACAATTAAAGATTAATATATAGATGCCTGATGAAAAGACAACATAATTATGCCTAATTAATTATGATGGGGGGGGGGGGGTAGGGGCTATACACATGAGATTGTTCTTATCATCAACTAAACAATATTTGAAGCTTTTTATGTGAAGTAATATGCTCTGGCCGTCTTCAGGAGAAATGAAGACAGCCAGAGCATACTGTCTGAAACGTTAAGTCAACGGGTTCTTTTCAGAGCAACTCCAGACTCACAAAAAAGATAAATATGTCTCTTTTCGTGTTCTTCTGCCATGCATAGCTTCAAATCTAAGCTTTTTATTGTGCAAGATATGCAGTACAATCTAAACTAGGCTTGATCATTTATGATACATGTAACATTAGCAATGCTGCAAACCATTTGAACATCTTGGTTGGATAGGGAAGGGCAGAGTTTATGTGGAGGGAGTAAACTCACTGCTTTTTGCCTCGCAGAGGACTCCTTCGAATCCAGCCAGGCACAGACACTGGATGCCTCTTCCTTGTGCATCGTACTGGCACACGCCGTTGTTTTGGCACTGACAGTTATTTTCTGCAAGCGAGGAAAAAATAAGGCAACAGTATTTGTTTGGCTCTTTCATTTGACCAAGAGGGGAAGAGGGAAAATTCGTGACGTGAAAGTTGAAATTCATACGGTTCCATAACACCAGCAATCAATCAGTGGGAGCATGCGCTGGGAGCATGTGCCGCAGCAGCACGTTGCCACATCTACTTTCAAGCGGAACTCCTTCCGTCTCCTGATTACCATTCCAAAGGCAGCCACGCGACCCATCCCAAACTCAGCAAAATATCGATCTATCTGACGCAACCACGTGTCATGCGGACACCCTACTGGACGAGTCCCCCCAGTAGGTTCTCTAATAACACCAGCAGACTGAAATAAATTAAGGTATGGTATTCCGGAGGTCGCAGGTTCGAGTCCCACTCCAATAAATTTTTTCTTTGTTCACTTTTCAATGACTTAAAAATCAGGCAGTTTCCCTTGTGGCTATTTGATGATGAAATAAATGAAGTGAAGTTCAGTACAGTTCAATGAATCCTCCTATTTATTTATAACAAGTTAAATGAGTTGCTTTTATGATGTGCGGTGAGTGCGTCTATCACACAGACTACCCTCTTTATACAGGAATCACTTTAAAAATTCCTTGAATGAAAAAAAAGAGGTGATACTGCTGAAAGGAAAGAATAGTAAAACTTACGCTGCTTGCAGAGTATGCCGTTGAATCCAAGAGGGCATTGGCATCTTACACCAGTCATATCAGAGTTGGGAATGCACAGACCCCCGTTATCACACTGGCAGGAATCTACAAGAGAAATTGATGAAAGGACGGTGATCAAGCTTAGTTTAAAGGTAACTTCATACTTTTTGGTTTTTGTTAAAGAAATGCAGATTCATGGGCAAAAATATCAAGAAAGATACAGTAACATTCATCTGTAAAATTCCCAGTCCCATACGGGGCCTAAGTTTTGAGAAAACAGTGAAATATGCCCATGGTATTTTTAAAAATCTCTTCATAGGATTTTCGATCTTTCAAAGATCAAAATTGTTTCTGGTCAATTAGTTTTTACTCTTTTCTGGATAAATACAGCATTTCAGACAGAAGAATTTTAACAGTATGTTTCTATCACGACCATCTTTATACCCAGTAAGTAATACGTAAATCTGTGGAGATTTCTGTTTCAGTATGCTACCAAAGTATGATACAACCTTTAACCCTTTCAGGGCAGGTTTTTAATTTTTTGGTGTGCTTATTTTTGTACCGGCCTCATTATCAGTCACTGCGCTGACTCGATTTGACTGGTGCACCATTATTATTTATTTATTTATTTATTTATTTTGACATGAATGTCACGGGCCGTGGAAAGGTCGTTAGACCCATGTCAGAGCCACTACCCCGTTAAAATACAAAACACAACAAAAATAAATTAACTAAAACACATGACAGAATAAACTTACAAAACAGACAATAGTTAGAATAAATGAGCTAGAAGAGCAACGATATTTGTAGAAAAACAGATAAAGGTATATAAAATAAATAAGATAAATATTTACAGTCTGTTGAATTAAACTAGTGAGCTGACAGGAAAACAAATACATTAATTAATATGTTCAGGATTTAAGAACAGATATGAACATGCAGTAAGCTGAACTATAGGTTACAAAATTCAAATAGAGTTTTTATCTGGCCGACCCAAGATGTGGGCAAACAATGGTTGAAAACTTGAAACCGCCAAACAATAGCCAACATTTCCGGCAGACAAAAATCAGTGTTACAGAATCCGGTTCTGGGCTCCCGGATTGTAGTCTGCTCGAAAATGCTGATCTATTCCAATGCAAGTCAAGGGGTAAATGTACCACAATTAGCGCATTTTTAAAAACAGTAAAAGTTCATAGAACCTCTGGAAGTTCTAGACAGTACTCCCATTTAATGCATATGATTTCGATGGAAATAACAAAGCAATCATGAATATTGTAATGGATATACTATAAGTCACCAACCTGAGAGAACCGTGACGATAAACGTGCAGAATGACTGCACCTGCATGGTCGGTGAAGAAAATGTGTACGTCACCGTGGTTCTGCCCAGGAGGAACTCCGTCCCAGGAGCGTGACTCTTCTCCACTAAGATGACCTCCTGACCCACGGGTACCGCAGTGGGCTCGGTCCAACTGACCACAGAGCTGATGCCCTGCGTCACTATGACAGTCATGTTGTCCGGGCAACCGGTGAAACTTGGAGCAGTTGGCATTTCCTCCGCTGAGTGATAAGAGACGGGAAAAGTGCAGATGAGTATTTTTCAAGTACACGTACTGGTAGTTCCAACATTAGCCAGCTGACTTTAAAGGTATCTATCATACTTTGGTAACGTACCGAAACAGACATTTTCACATATTTACCCATAACTTTACAAAGGTATGAAGATGGTGATGATAGAAACATACCGTTAACATTTTTCTGCCTGAAATGCTATATTTCTCTAGAAAAGAGTAAACCCAATAACCAAAAACAATTTTGATCTTTACGGTGAAATGACTTATGAAATACCGTGTGCATTTTTCACTGTTTTCTCAAAAAGTGGGCACTGTACGGGACTGAAAATTTCATAATGATAATTGATAATTTTGCCCATAAATCTGCATTTCTTTGACAAAAACCAAAGTATGATATTACCTTTAACAACATCATTATGTTGGCTCTAAACTTCTAAAAGAAGACCATCAGTGAATGTGGTGAGTATTTTTCTTTTGAGGATTTACTTCTCTAGTTTCAGACGTGACTCAAGCTGCTGTTCAGTTATTGCTTTTCAGCAGTGAAACCAAGGCATTTTGATTACATTGCTCATGAATCTATGGGGGTTTATGAAACAGAGGCTCAGGCTCAGGCTGCAGCTCTGACATCCATGTGCTGAAAATATAGGTTGTGGTTTGTCATTGAAGCTGAATCTCTGTTTCCCTTTTCAAATCAGAAAATCTACTTCCAAACCGCAGCCAAAAGCGTCTATTTTGATATCCTTTATTTCAGAATGGATTCATGAAATGGAGCCAGAGCCAGAGCCTCAGTTTCGTAAATGCCCTATGACTGTGTTGCACCAGGAAAAGCCAATTAAAAGACTATGCAAGCACAACGTTGGAGCAATTTCCGGAACAAGATACTTACAGTAAATAACAGTCACTGTAAACCTGCAGTCAGTCGAGAGGCCTTCCTGATCTGTGTATCTGTATATAACCTGAAAATCGTAGTTGCTGACGGCAAAGAAGTTTGGGGCGATATTTCGCATAACGGAAGGTGCTTGGCCAGTGCTGTCCCTTGCATATGGCTCTTCCCATGTGATAAATACGGCATTTTCACTCGGTTGCCTGCGTGCCTCAAAGTCAGCTGGACAGTTGAAGACGGTGGGCGGTGTACCATTGTCAATGAGTGAAACTGCAAGAGACAAGAAGATCCTTTAAAAATCAGAGTGTTTTCATTTTCTAAGGAGTAGGGTTTGAGCAAGGATAAATATCAGTCTTGGAGGTCTCAAGGCCGGCCTTCACCTTAAGGCCGGTTTTGGATGGCCTTATTCTTGGCCTCGGCCTCGGCCTTGCAGTATGATGACTCGGTCTTGGCCTTGGAGACCTAGGACTCGGCCTTGGCCTTGGCCTCGGAGGTTGTGGACTCGACTCCAACACTGATTAATATATATCAAGGAATGGCATGCCATGGATGTAAAGAAAAAAGGTTATCACAGTCGTGTGATGTCATGTTGCTGGTAGCGACGTTTCAGTAGCTGGAACTGCTAGCCTTCAACAGGCAACTGAAGAAATGGATGCTGCGGTGTCCGTTATATCCTGTTAGTCGGCATCCGTGTTCACAGTACCGTATTCAGCAGACTGTGGACATAAATGTAGTCAAGGGATACCTAACCTGAAGCCAAGATCCAAGGACACAGCCTCCTGGACTTGATTAAACATCTTGGCTTCTTGTGAACGGAGGTCACTGAACGTGAACAATGATTGACAAGGTGGCTGGAATGGAAGCAAACATGAGCAACACCGTAATGCGCTGGGGTATGCTTACATTTTGAATTACATCTAACGTTATAGGCCTATGCTCAAATTGTGCTTTGGCATAGGCCTAGTGCCGCATACACAGGAAGTGACGTATTGCCAACCAAAACTTGGCAAAAGTCCAACAGAATTGTAAAAATTTCTTCAATTTGGGCATGTTGGGGTCTAACGGAAGGATTCGGGAAAATTTTTTCAAGGCAGTGTATATTTTTGCCGGCGACGGCAAAAGTTCCGAAACGCTATTTTGCCGGTAGGCCTAAGTATTTTCTGATTGGCTGGTAATGACGTCATCTCCTACCGGCGTGCGCACCTCAGCTCAGATAATCATGGCGTTGACGACGAGCGTGTTACATGTCGGCGACAAATTTTCTAGTTTCGAAGATGTTGAACGTGCTATTTCCAACTTCGAGAGGCAGCAAAAAATAAGCTTCTGGAAACAGAGACACCCGCACGCTGGCTGCAGTTGCCAAACGAAGTAACGTCAAGGGCAACAAAGCGCTTGTTTATTTTGAGTTGAAATATGCTTGCGTAAAAGGCGGCAAAAAGTACCGCTCCAGGCGAACGGGCCAGAGACCAATTCAGCGGTGAGTTCGATACAGTTCCGGCACGCATAAAAAAAAAGTCACAGGTAGTGACCAATCAGAAAACACTTAGGCCTACCAGCAAAATAGCGTTTCGGAACTTTTGCCGTCGCCGGCAAAAAATCCACTGCCTTTTTTCAAAGTCACAAATATCTCATTTTGGTAGAGCAGCTAGGAGCTAGGTCCTATATATTTAAGAACTTAAATAATTAATGTGTTTTTCAGGTACTGCCCTAACTAGTCTAAGCCAGGGCTAAACTACACTAGGTATTCCTACACAAGAATCATGACAACTGCCCGTGACCTTTAACCTTTTTATATGTAGGGCCTACAAGTTTAAAGTCAACTTTTAACTCGAAGTGACCCGCCACCCTTCAAGTTCGTCGGGCTTACCTTGTCGAATGGGATACTTATAACATTCCCTCGCCACAAGCAGCATGTAAAGCTTGTAAAACTCCACTCGGCCATTTTATTTCGAATCCAATAAAAAGGATATGGAGCATTCATGGAGGTAGAAATGTAAAATGCGATTTGACAGACACTAGCAGACTAGACGAGAATCCAAAACTTGGAAATAATGTGATTGCCCAAACTCTATCGATAGAGGGGGGTGTGTCTAATTTAGTAGTGGTCACTCACTAAAAATGTTTAACTCCCATTGATCTTAGTGTAAAAACCCTCAACTTCACAGTTCAAAAACCTCACCCATGAGTGTTTCATTCTTTGGCATAATACTGCAAATGGTAGTTTGAACCCTAATCTATCAAATTCCTTTCATTTTTTGGTTTGTTAACTTTGATGTTTAACTGACTGTAATTGCCCAAAGAAAATAAAAAAAAATACCCCCCGAAATGTCCTTTTTCCGGCGTAACCGACTTGCTACCAGTTTTCATCATACCCTCCGCGTTCAAAACGATGTAGGGCCACATTTTAAGCCGAAATTTCTCAAGTCTCTGCAAAAGACTGAAGCACTGGGTCACATGTTGCGATTACATGTCATAATCACACAATATATGAATTGTGTGACTCCAAACAATGCTAAAACATTTTAGGGAATACGAATTATGATAATGTATCGGCGCATTAATTTTGGAGCTAAGGATGTGCACACTAGCTTTACCAAACCAAAGTTTTGACTTCAGTGTTTAAACACAAACTTTTAAATGAACAAATCCTTATCTCGGGAGCTCTCAATTTTTCTGTCAATCTCTGAAGATTTGAATTTGAATCTTAATTTTTTAAATTTCGTTTCAATTTCTAGCAATTTTACCACCGATGAGAAATGTTGGTAATTATCCTATAGAAAAAAAACACCCGGAATAATGTACCATTATTTTTCCCAAAACCGAGTTGCCGTCAGTTTTAAGAAGTGCCAATTTTGTAGGCGTGGAAAATGAGTCGCACACCATGTTTTTCTTTGATAAAAACCAAAGTATGATATTACCTTTAACCCGTGTTGAGAATTTCAAAATTGTTTTGAAAGTTCAAAGTGGTGATGTGAGCGTCTTGAAAAGTAGGCCTATCTTAATTTACCCGTGTTGAAATTTTTAGGTAGTTAGGGGTTGACCCGATTAAATTCCGACACAAGTTATTAAAAGGGTAGTGCAGTGTGAAAAGGCCTTTTAAAATAACTCATAATTGGAAAGATCGTACTATCAGCCTTTCCGATGCTGCAATTAGCCTTCGAGAAAGATCGCGCTAGAATCGAAACGCGTCAGGCCCTCCTAACTCCAAGCATTTTATATATTATTTCAGTTCATTATTTTGGCTGATAAGCAGTTTGCAGCAATTTATTACTTGCGTTCATGATTAGTTGCACAGGGCACACCTACAATCGACTTGATGGGTACCGGTTTATTCAGCGGTCTCTTCCTCCATGATTGAATTGAATCTGGCTTGGACAAACGTTTATTATTTAGACATATTGAATCTGATCAAAGACCCATTGTGGTATTTCGCCGACATTAGGAGGTCTGGGCCTATTCAAAAGGCTTCAAATGGGCGAAGGATCCCCTCAGACCATAGAGGAAGGAGTCTCTTTTCAGGTTGACCCGTCGCTGAATTCCAGGTGGATCGTCCGAGGTCACTCTACAATGTTTCATTGAGAAGTTGGCCAAGAAATAACAAAAAACAGGCCGAATATTCGTGACCCACAGTCCAGCAAGATAAAAAAGCAACACGATGTCTTGTCTGTCTCTTCTGTTGTATTTGGTGATCGAAGAGTTTAAGGTAGTCATACTTTGGTAAGAAATAAACCAAAACTGAAAATAATGTTCACAGATTTACGTATAACTTACAGGGTATGAAGATGGTGCTGGCAGAAACATACCGTTCAAACTTTTCCGCCTGAAATTGTGTATTTATCCAGAATTTAGTAAAACACAACGACCGAAAATCTGTTTGATCTTTTAAAAGAGAAAAGACTTAAGAAACACTGTGGCTGTTTTTCACTGTTTTCTCAAAAAGTGGGCACCGTATGGTACTGAAATTTTCACAGATGACTGTTACTGTTAATAATGATACTACCTTTAATATGTCACTATTGCCTAAGTTGATAATTATCCATATCAAAATCATAATCCAATCTTATATAATCTTCAAAGATATAATCCTGGCACATATAATTATTACATTGTGTTGTCTAATCTTTCCATTGTGGGGAGTGATCTTCGGTGAGAAGAAGCCTTTCAAGGTCTGCCTAAGTCATTCAGAATACACAAAGCATCGCCATTACGTAATCGTCTATTCTAACGGTTAGTTTGCATGTGTTTGGTATTGTGTAAATGTAAGTGTGTATAATAGGTGAAACCTTCCAGGTCAAGCACCATAGTACATGATACACACCCCTTATCACTGCCTGGACGCATGGTGCGTCTGAATATGATCGCCATTTTCATCTGAACCATTTAGTATGAACGCACGGAGCCTTCCATCGGGAGTCACATGTACTCGGTGCCAAAAAGTGACGCCAAAAAGACAGTGAATATAAAGTTGGATGGGCCTCAAATGAAAATGGCTTCATTAAAAGTGTTGAGAATTTGGCTTACAAAGTATTTTGTAAAGGAGGCCCTATAGGGTCACAAGTATTAGGTTAACTTTTCCTTTCCCTGGCATTTGCCGCTGGCCTGGTGTCATATTTGTCTTTTAAACTCATGATCTATGTGTATCAATATAATTATGATGAATGCCGATTAAATAATAATAATAATAATTATCATGCAAACAAGATAAAACAAATTGGGGGATAAAAATGTTTGTTTTACTAAAAGAAAGTAGGTTTGCGGTGACATCTCTTCTGTGAGAGTGTGTGGTTCTGAGAAGAACCGGTGGTATTACCTCGACGTTCCGAACAGTGTGCAAATTATTATTAACCTGGGTACGAGATGACCCAAATTCTGCTAATTTCGTCCTCAGGAGAGTGTTTGTTTTACTACATGTAATTGAAAAGTTAAAGGTAGTATCATACTTTGGTAAGAAACCAAAACAGAAATGTTCACAGGTTTACCTATAACTTACAGGGTATAAAGATACTTATGATAGAAACATACTGTTCAAATATTTCTGCCTGAAATGTTGTTTTTATCCAGAAAAGAGTAAAACTAGTGACCAAAATTAGTTTTGATCTTTTAAAAGATCGATCATAAATAAAAGAGAAAAGACATAAAAAAATACTGTGACTGTTTTTCACTGTTTTTTTTTCTCAAAAAGTGGGCACCGTATGGGACTGTAATTTGCACAGATGACTGTTACTGTATCTGTCTTGATATTTTTGCCCATGAATTTGTATTTCTTTGATAAAAACCAAAGTATGATATTACCTTTAACGAACTTTGAACGATGCAGTTAAAAGAATACAAGATTGTCATCATTCTGCTGCGACTACGCAGCCAATTTCGGCAAAGATATGCACTGCTTTGTAGTAACTGGTTTTGACATGATTGTATAGCTGCAGAGACGAATAATTATAATATTAGTTGAATGAATAAACTCACCATCGCTATTCTCGCATATAATTCCATTGTAGCCTTCTTGGCACAAACATCGGATGCCGGCACCGGATGCATCCACCATACAAATGCCGTTATTTTGGCATCGACATGTACCTGCCACACACACAAAGCACAAATTAAAAAAGTTAAATAGAAGTATTGTATTATTAATCAAAGAACCTGCTTATCAAACAAGTAGATTGAGTTTTCAGTCCCTACCTGATTCTGTGGGTTATACCCAGAATATTACTCTGGGGTTTTGGCCTCCCACCTCTAAAACTGTATCTTCTTCTCATCATCTTTGCATAAAAGGTTTCATCAGGCTTATACAGTGCCTAGGGCGCCTTTGAGGAATCCTTAGTTTCATAACCAGAAATAGATAATAATAATGATAAATAATAATAAATGGTCCGATCATAGGGCGGGTTCCTTCCTCCATGGTTGGGTATAGGTGTGGCTCGGTGGTTCACTTCCAACCATTTGCTCTCTCGTGCATGGTTCCACATGGGTGTGGTGGCAGGTTCGAATCCCGTATGCCTTTTTTTCTTTTGTTTTAAGGCCAGGACGATTTTATTTGTCAAAGTGTTTTTCTTGTCATTCAATCAACAGGGTTTAGTTTAAAAAACAAAACGCAAATGGAAGTCTGATAACAAAAACAAGTCTAATAAACTGATTTCTAATTGTAATTTTTTTCACCGTTCCTTGAAGATGATGAAAACGGTACGTGAGGGATTCCTATAGACGTTGCATAATTATGAATGTGTAGAAACTATGAATCTGCGGAATTTCTTATTAGGCAGTCGAAATATCGAGCATTTCATTGCCATGCACGGCAAATTGTATAAATGGAGGGGCAGGTCTAAATTAGCAAATTGCCCAAGAAAGTGTGGACAACATGAGCCGGTAAGAAACACGGAATGGTACCCTCACTTAAAAATAAGCCATCTTTGCAGACGATAATCATTAAATAACATTTTCAAAGGTGTAAATGAGGTTCTTTTGAGAATGCCTGCACTAATTAAGTTGACAGACTATTAAACTGTAGGCCTACCTGTGAATTGACTTAGTATGGGCGTTGACACAGCGGCTACAAGAAGTGCCCAGAAAACGGACCGTAAGAAGACCCCCATCTTGTCGTGTTCACCGGCCAGCAAGACCTGTCCAAGGAGGAAGAAGTACGACAAGGGGCTCAACTCTCTCAAGCTAGCTCCTGCTAGACCAGCAATGGTTGAGGTCGATGAAAATCAGGACGCGGCTTCTTATTAAACACCAGAGATCTATGAGTAATTCCAAGGCCGATGCATGATGTAAAGAAGCCTAGGGGTTGTAGCAGCATGAGCTTGGGCGAGTCTTCTAGACCAAGCTGCAGGATCGGAGAGTTCACCCGAGTTGTACAGCAAATCCTCTGGGGCGTGACGGGAACACAATTGTGTGCCTACAGGTCATACAGGACTACAAGATGTATGCACACAATCACACATACCTCCTGGATAATCTTTGGCAAACAGTGGACCACATACAACAATCAGGGAACATCCGGCAACAAAGTGGAGAGCTTGAGCCTTCAACCATAATAGAGGAATACCTCCATGCTTCTCAACCACCATTATTGAGACGAGCCCTGCCCTGGAGGAAGTAAGCAAAAATTAAACACCCCATAGGCCTACATGAAAACTGCCGCAGATTTGCGCGTTCTGTTTGAAACAAGTTGAGAGTCAGGTTGACATAGCGGTTCTTTCCTCGCCTTTCACCTCTGGCGGCCCGGGTTCAAGTCCTGCTCGGTCCACAAGTGGATTGGGTTTTCAGTCCGTACCTGATTCTGTGGGTTTTACCCAGAATATTACTCTGAGGTTTTCCTCCCACCTCTAAAACTGTATCTTCTTCTCATCATCTTTCCATAAAAGGTTTCACCAAGCTTTCGAGCTATAGTGCCAAGGGCGCTTTTGAGGAATTATTCGTGTCATTACCAGAAATAAATAATAATAATAATGAAATTGGTTTCAGAAATAAATAAAAACACGAAAACTTTTCTTTCGGGGATATGAGACAGTGATGAAAAATATGAAATGAAATGCCAGAACAAAACAAAATGATTTGCAATTGTGCTGTTGCCTTTTAATACTTACATCTATTTAATACTATGATCTTGGCAAGATCAACAATTCTTCTTTATGTTTAATAAGACAAATTGAATGGGGGTTTTCGCTATTTTCTCGTGACTCAGATGTCCGATTGAGCTCAAATGTTCACAGGTTTATTATTTTATGTACATGCTGGATCAGACAAAGTGTGAGTGCTGTTCTGTGACCTTAAACAACGTCGTACATGCCCTTTAAAGAAGCGATTGTCACTATAAAATTTATTTAGAGGATGTAAATGCATTGATTGTATCCTGCAACAGACTTAAATTTGTCAGAATTTGGTATATCTAATACAACTTGTTTCGTCTATCAGTCTACCGCTGGAACAGCAAAGCCGAGACAAACTCGGTCAGTCAGGCAACTTTTGTAAGAAAAGGCTAATAAAATTGCAAAAATTAAGCTTGCATAGGCCTAATTAGACTCTACAACTACCATCATCAAATAATGGACAGATGTCAACTCATGCCCCACATAATACTTTCCTTTCTTCACCTCCAATCTGTGTCCCAGGTAAAAATTCATCTAGCAACCCCAAAATATAGACTAGCTTGCAGTAATCCTAAACTGTGTAAGTGATAAATCCTATACTGTGCTAAACTTAGCCGGCAGACATAAAAATGAACAAGAACAACTTAAATTTACACAAAAGAGAAAAATGCAAATTAAACAGTCCCATTTAAAAGTGAAGAACATGTTATACCGGTATTATCATAATGTTTACAAATCATGACGACAAATTTGCACAGATTTTATCATAACTTCTTTTATGTCTATACTGTAATTCTGAGAGAAACATTTCTGCTTTTCAATGATTTTGTTTTTTGTAAGAAAATACTTTAAATTATCATACTTTGGTAGGACACAAAAACAGACATGTTCATATAGATTTATGTATAACTTACAGTGTATAAAGATAGACCTGGCACAAAGTACATACCGTTAAAATATTTCTGTCTGAAAGTTTTCAGAAATGAGTACAATAAAATACCGAAAACAGTTTTGATCTCCTAGATCAAAACCTCACAATTACAATTACAATTGCCTCACCATTTCACGTAACAATTGCATCGGTTTTTTGCTGTTTTCTATAGGGTTTCCAATTATCAACTGAGCTGAAAATTTCACAGGGTTATCTTTATTCCATGACAAGTCAAATGAATAGACCGCAGCTGGGACCAATTTCACGGCTCTGCTTAGCACAACAAAATTGCTAACTATGAAATTTCTGTCTTCTGTATAGAAAGCAGGATATATTGTGTATCACTTGTGATTGTTCTTTAGCTGCTGTTCACAGACAATGAATATCAAATGGAATTTTTAATGGTGGTTTGGGCAAGACATTTTTGTGCTAAGCAATTTTTTTGTGCTTTAGCAGCTCCATGAAATTTGCCCCTGGAATATTTAATAAGACATTCTGGACACTGTTATGGACGAGTGAGTAGAAACAATGTGCTCACTGAAGTGTGATGGCAAAACTGAAAGTTCATGCTTATTTCCTAAGCCAAAACCTGCAGAGTGTACACTAAGCCAAATCGAAATAACAACTATGGATAAGGCTTTGGCTGTCGGTTCTTAAGGCTGTTTCTAACTGTAGCCTATAACAGAGTCTATAAGCCAGAAGTTCTAACCATGCTGTTACCATAACTACTGTATACTTATTCATTCCTATCAGGCTTAGCCTATGTAAGTATTTGTTTATTTAAAAGTACAGCAATATGCTGCATATTATAATGCATACTGTGGAATGATAATGAAAAGGTAGTTAAAAATTAAAGGTAATTAAATGTTCTCTTTTAGTTTTGAAACAGTATTTCATGTGAGTTACAACCATGAACAACATATAATGCACTTACTACAACAACAAAATCTACCTGATCTTTAAAAAACAGTAAATAACACTCGTTTTGTCAAAACTTTTAAAATCGCAATTACTTTGGCGGTCGTATAAAAACAAAACATTATTATCCATAAATCAATTCTGCTATTCTAAGTGTAAAAACTACACAATAAATGAAGTCATTTATTTGCTGATTATAACCCAAAAATTTCAGAGCATATCTAAGCCCAACTTAAATGGGAACATTGTTTTTCCGCAAGACAATACTCAATGGTATTTACATTTTAAGCAAACATAAAAAAATTGTAATTAAACACTTTTTTGGGCGAAATATTCTATTTTAGTGTATGCAAAAAATTAATGCTTAAGCTCTTAATATGGTGCTTTTCATGATCGCTAAGTTCCTAATCTTCGTTGATGATTTGATTAACCATGTTGGCTTAATGTATAATGGCAATCTCGTCGTGACGCTTGCCGTTGCGCTTGGTGACCCTTATCATGGCAATGATGAACACTACAAGTAGGATGATTACCAGTGCGGTCAGGGCACCGATGAAACACTCGGTCTTCAGTAAGCCGCGCTTGTACATGATGTCCAGGTCTGTTGGTTTTGAGTTAGGATCGTCATCAGTTGCTGAATAGGAAGACAAAGAAAAATAGACTCAACTCAAATGTCTCACTGTAGATGTAAGTAATAAACAGCTGTAAACTGCTCATCAGCCAAAATAATGACATGAAATATATCAAATGCTTGGAGTTAGGAGGGCCTGATGCGTTTCGATCCTAGCAGGATCTTTCTCAAAGGCTAAATGACAAGGGAACAAGAACATGCAAGTAAAAGATGCACATAAATGGATGAGGTGATTGGGAAAAAAGAGGGTTGGGGTGGGGGGCTTTGGAGGGTGGGGGTAGGTAAGATTGGTCAGACAAAGAGGGGTCAGATAGGCAAGATCAACTGTAAAGTACGTGCCATGCATTTACATGCATAATGTTTGTGTCCATTGGGAACATTGTGTGCAGGCCTTTTTGCTAGGCTGGGATAGAAACAGATACAAGTGTTCATCCCATAACGTAAGTTGTTGGGTCATTCAACATAGTCAGGACATGATTTGTGATGTGGGGTACCATGGCTGAGTGGTCTGGCGTGTCATACTCAAGATCTTGTGGTCAATCTACAGATTGTGGGTTCGAATCCAGCCATGGGTTAGTGGTGCTTGCATCCTTGGGCAAGACGCTTTATCACAAATTGCTCCTCTTCACCCGGGGGTCGATTTCATCAAACTCTTCGTAACCTTACTATCAATCGTAGGACTTTTGATGTATTGCAGCCCAACGTGGGATAGGCCCGCTACGATGGGTTATCCTTCGCAACTCTAGTTACGATCAATCGCAGGGTTTTGTGAAATCAACCCCAGTAGTACCGTAAATGGTACCTGTGAGTGTGAGATGGCTTTGTGTTTGAGTAGCCTTTATAGGTAAATCTGTGGAGATTTTTGTTTCGGTACGCTACCAAAGTAAGATACTATCTTTAAGAACATCTTATTTCATGGCAATATCAGGGAATGGAGATATTGAATCTGTAATACAAAAAAAAATGAGTATTTGGCCATTACCATGGAAACAGGTCCTTCCAGTCCAACCTGCAGCACAGAGACAGATGAAGTCATTCTCGTTGTCGATGGTCGTCACACAGGTGCCGTTGTTTGCACACGGGTTGGGGCTGCATGCATCCATGACCACTAACAAGGAAGCGAAGATACAATGTACTTCGGTTAGTTGACAGTGGAACAAAACAGGTTTAAAGGGAGCATATAGGATTTGCAAGGCCTCCAAAAAAAATGTATTGAGTTTGGGACATAAAATGAACTCGTAAACAGTTCGCAAACAGTGCAAACAGTCACCATGGGAAATCTTGGTTCATCAGATGCTGGGTTTTTCAAGGAAATCAAGATTTACTGTCTTTCCCTAAGATCATTCGTCCGAACGATTTTTGGAACAAACATAAAGGACACCCTCACTTGAGTTGTTTTAGTTATCCCCTTTCACTCAACGTATGAAGATGGTGCTGGTAGAAACATACCGTTAAAATATTTTCACCTGAAATGCTGTGTTTATCCAAAAAATGTGTAAAATAAAGACCGAAAACAGTTTTGTTCTTGGGGTAAGATCACAACCATTCTTCATATTTTATAAGAAAAATTGAGTCGGGTTTTCGCTATTTTCTCGTGACTCAGATGTTCGATTGAGCTCAAATTTTCACAGGGTTATTATTTCATGTACATGTTTGATCAGACAAAGTATGAGTGCTGTCCTGTGATCTTTACCAATCATGTATTGTACCTTTAATAACGGTTTTCTTTCGGACAACATTCAAATTCAGCATGAATTTGTGTTTTTACATTTTGGTTTGAATAATGGACCGTTCCGGCTGTGCTGTTACTGTACCTGTCATGACATTTTTGCCCATGAATCTGTATTTCTTTGATAAAAACCAAAGTATGGTACCTTTAAACAAAGCAAAAGGAAACAAAAGGAAAATCTACCTTCATCGCAGAGTACGCCCGCGTATCCAGTGGGACACATACAATGGGAGGTCATGGGTAAATCTTCGTCCTGGATACATTTACCGCCGTTCATGCACGGACAGACTGTCGGGAAAACAAAATGGCGACAAAACACTGCATCATTCACTCAATCCATACACCAGAATTTCACCAACTCAAAAGGATTGCAATTTGAGCACATGGGAAAAGGTTTCTGGTGCTGTATTGTGGCTGCCTCGAGGAATCACTTGACACCAAGAGGAGTTTCGGACAACTTAAAAATAATTAACACACAGAACACACAGTTACTGATTAGACTTCTTTCTTTGATTCAACCCGTGATTATTATTCGAACGCCAATACGAAATTACAGCTGTCACAAACTTATGTGAATAATTCCAAAATTAAGGCTTATTTCTGGCTGACGACCCCGTCAACAAAAACACAACTTCACTAGCTGAATGCCTCACTGATGAAACAGATTCTCTTTAACTTGTGCTCCCGGACGGACTAATTAGGTGTTTGACGCTAGACGATAGACGATACACATAGGGCAACAGGCGTTAGACATTGGACAACAGGCGTTAGATAACAATCTGAAATTTACCAAAACAATGAAATCACACTAAATTTATAACCCAAAATAAAACCACAAGCACATAACACGACATAGGGCCTCGGCATTATGTGCACGAGCAAAAACTATGTGTGTAAACTACATGACATGTACATGAACGGAAAAATACACATAACATAAATCACACTTGCATGGTTTGTTTACAATTGCAAACTCACGATCTATCCAGGTTTTCATGATCTTTCGAGAAATAAAATGAACTAAGCTTACCATAAAGGGCTCTTCTTAAGGTCTGTAAATCACAGGAATCATCCAAGAATCACATAATAATCAATTAACACTGAAGTTACATCTTGACAATTAGACTTGAAATTACTATCCGATGACCTCGGACACAGCAACACATGTGTGTGCATACTCGAACCCACGATGAATATAACCAAGCAATGCTATTGAAATACACTGGGAATGAGGATGATATGATAATTAGGTCCAACCTTAAAAGATGATGTAATGGTTAACGTTCAAGTACAAATAACCATTGATATGAACTTACACAGGGGAAAACTATAAATTGCCAAATAATGTTGGATAAGCCCAATTATTCAAAGAAACCACAAAGAAATATTTTATACAAATGAAAACAATGATTTAAAAGTAAACAATGATTCTGCTGCACGACTGCTACAGCAACATGGCTCCTCTAACTGCGAATAAATAAAGCAGTTAAAAGGTTCAAACTTGGCTGATTCTACATTGATTCATTAGTGTCCAAAAATTAAACTTAATTAAACAAGTCCAAGACGTCTCCTTGGCTAGATTGGCTCCTCGTTGGGGAATCCCAAGGTCTCCTGAAGTTGGCTAGGCTCCTCGCTGGGGCATCCTTAGGTCTCCTGAAGTTGGCTCGCTCAATGAGTGTCAGGGTGCTCAGGTGTAGGAAACAGAAGAACCATCTGCTGAACTGGCCTGCAAAGTTCTGAAGGGGGGTGTCTGCGTTTCCCGTTTACATCCAGATTCTTGTCTCCCATCAAGAGCTTTACTTTCCTGACCATTCCGTCATCACTGGGGTAGACTTCTTTCACTCTAGCCAAAGGCCAGTGAGAACGAGGACTTGACTCATCTCGGACGAGTACTACATCTCCGACGGAGAGGTTTCTCTTAGGCGTTTGCCACTTCGGACGACTTTGTAGTTCTAGGAGGACTTCCTTTCTCCACCGTTGCCAGAATTGATTTGCCAGATATTGCACTCTTCTCCACCATTTCAAGGAGTAGAGGTCTTCACGCTGGAAATTTCCAGGAGGTGGAAGAACGACCCTCGTCTTCATTGTGAGTAGATGGTTGGGGGTTAAGGGTTCTGGCACCTCTGCAGAAGACAAATTGGTGCAGGTGAGTGGCTTTGAGTTTACAATGGACTCAACTTCTGTCATTAGGGTTCTCAACGCCTCATCATCTAGTTGTGTCCCTGCTTGCTTCAGCGTTGGGGCTAGTGCACTTCGCACAGTTCTGATTTGCCTTTCCCAGGCACCTCCCATGTGACTGGCATGAGGAGGATTGAGCTTGAATGAGATCCAATCGCAGTCATTGAACAGGAGATATTTCTGTATCTCATCCTGGTTCAATTCAGCTAGGGCCTCTCTCAGCTCATTTCGTGCGCCCACCAAGTTAGTTCCTTGGTCTGAGCGAATCTGCCTCACGGGTCCCCGTCTACTCAGGAATCTCCGGAGGGCATTAATGAACGAGTTGGTGGTTAACGAGTTTGCAGTCTCGAGGTGGATACTTCTCGAAGACATGCAGGTAAACAAGACACCGTACCTCTTTAACTCACTTCTCTTTTCCTTGATAAGGAATGGCCCAAAATAATCAACTGCTGAATATGTAAAGGGCGGGGCCGGCTTTACTCTATCCACAGGAAAATCTGCCATTTTCTGCATCTGTAGGGTGCCTCTATTCCTTCTGCACACAACACACTTGGAGATGTGCTGAGAGACAGCTGAGGATCCACCGATCACCCAGTATCCCTGTTGACGCAGCTCATTATGAGTCATGCCTCTACCCATGTGGTTTAACTTCTGATGCACATGTTGGATCAGCAAACTAGTGACATGACCTCGATGTGGCAAGATAACAGGGTGCTTGACATCTGTAGGGAGGTCTGCTTTGGTGATCCGACCGCCAACACGGATGACACCGTGCTCATCAAGAAACGGGTCTAGTCGGTACAAGCAGCTGGTGTTTCTCACACTGTCATTTCTCTTTTTGGCAGTGTGTCTATCAACTTCACCAACAACTCCAAGTTTCTGGAGTGCCTGAAGCTCAGCACTGAAGTGCTCATGCTGCACACTCTTGATTATCTCAATCTCTGCTACTTGCAGCTCTTCTACCGTCATGGGCTGCTTTGGGGTGAGCAGTTGGGAATTTTCTTCCTGTCTATCTTTCTGAATGACTCTGCTTCTCAGCCTCTGTTTGAATTTCAAGCAGAGAGCAACTGCTTTGCGAGCTCGATTCCATGACGACGCTCCCTCTAGTCGACTTGACTCAAAGCAGTTGTTCATCTTGTCACGTTCAGCGTTGGTTACCAGGGATGAAGCCTTTCTCACATTTGGATCTGACTCATTTAGTGCGACTTCCGCACGTGGTGGGGGCTGGAATGGTCCGTCTACCTTCAGGAACTCTGGACCATGTAGCCACTGGGACTTCTCTGCCAGCTGCTTCACCGTCAGCCCACGTGATGCCTCATCGGCTGGATTCTCTTTTGTATCCACATACAGCCACTTCGCTGGATCAGTCAGGTTTCTGACATGTTGCACCCTATTGGCAACATATACGTGAAATCGTCTGGCTTCGTTTCGGATGTAGCCAAGCACAATTTTACTGTCTGTCCAGTAAAATTCTCGGACGCTTTCGTAGGCCAGCTCTCGGAGAAGAAATTCACTCATCGATGCCGACACAGCAGCTGCGGCAAGCTCTAGCCGGGGAATGGTTACAGGCTTGAGTGGGGTCACCCTTGCCTTTCCAATGACAAAGGAGATATGTGCTCTGTTATCCTCATTGACGAGTCTCAAGTATGAGCACTGACCGTATCCATCCTGGCTAGCGTCAGAGAAGTGGTGAAGTTCAGTGACCTTCACGACTCCAAAGTTCTTAGGCTTGAAGCATCTCTGGATCTCTATTTTGTCCAGGTTGAGGATTTCTAGACGCCACCTTTCCCACTCAGGCTGCAACTGGTCTGGTACTGGACTATCCCAGTCCAGCTTGTCTCTGCACATTTTCTGCAGAATTTTCTTTCCTTGCAGAATCACTGGTGCCACGAAGCCATTGGGGTCATAAACAGAACTTACAGTAGACAGGATCCCGCGTCTGGTCATAGGTCTCTCCTTGAACTCTATGCGATATTGAAACGTATCGCTTTCCACGCACCAGCTGACGCCCAAAGCCCTTTCCATGGGCATACTGTCTACTGCTTGGTCAATCGCTCGGGTACCTCCTGCTCTTTCTTCTACCGGAAACACTTCCAGGAGTTCTCTCTTGTTGGAGGCAAGCTTATGCAGCTTCAACCCAGCTTTGGCGCACACTCCTTGACTTGCTTTGATGAGACTGGATGCTTCTTCAATTGTGGGTACTGACCTCAACCCATCATCGACATAAAAGTCGTTTCTGATGAATTCAGCAGCATCAGCACCAAATTCCCTCTCACCATCATCCGCAGCCTTTCTCAAGCCGAAGTTCGCACAACCCGGCGAACTCACAGCACCAAAGGGGTGAACCTTCATCCTGTAGTCCACTACAGGCCCCTTTGGATCTCCATCCTCCCACCAGAGGAATCGGAGTAGGTCGCGGTACCTTTCGTCAACGAAGAACTGGTGAAACATACTTCGGACATCCAGACTGAAGGCAACTTCTTCCCTCCTGAACCTACAGAGAATGCCCAACAGGCCGTTCATCATGTCAGGGCCTTGTAGAAGATAGTCGTTCAGGGACACCCCACTGTACTTAGCTGAACAGTCGAACACGACCCGAATCTTATCGGGCTTCTTGGGGTGATACACACCAGTGTGGGGAATGTAATTCACTTTCCCATCCTGTTTGTTCAGCTGATCTGCTGGCACTCTTTCGGCGCAGACTGAAGTGACTTCCTTCATGAAGTTTTTGTAGTCATCATGAAATTTCGGGTTTTTCTTGAACCTTGCAGCGAGTTGCCTGCTTCTTTTCTCTGCAAGCTCTCGATTATTCGGCAACACTGCAGCTTCTGATTTCAGAGGAAGAGGCATCTCGTAGTGGTCGTCGGGCCTCTTCTTGATTCCTTCCTCAAGGATGCTCAGGAAGCGTTCGTCTTCAACTGAGTATGGCTGCCTGTCTTTCGTCTCGGCGAAATCTAACTCAAGAGCCTTTATTACTTTCTCGGGGCTCAAGACCTCTTTAACCCGTGTACCAAAGGCAAAACGGGGTTGAGCACTGTACTCACTGGCAACTACTTTGTTGCATGTGGTAGCTTCCTGACCTTCGTATCTTCTGCCTCTACAAACATTGCCAATAACTCCCCATCCTAGAAGTGATTTCTGGGCATATGGTTCATCATCCCCTCCAGCAAGAATCTCTCTTGGACGAACGATGCTTGGACAGTTACTCCCAATTAGAAGAGAGATGTGAAGGGAGGGATCGTATGGCATGAGCTTTTCGGCAAGTGTAGCAAGGTGAGGCCACTCTCTGACGACATCTGCCTTTGGAATCTGAGATTTCTTGGCAGGCAGGCTGGCACACATGAAGCAGACTGGGAGTTTCACTTTGTGCTCCCCATCTATGTCGAGAACTTCAAGACCAGATATGCGCTTACTTGGGACGCATACGTTCTGCTCCTGCATGGTACTCAACAGTAGTTGAGTCTCTGGCCCCTTGACATTCATCCGCTCGCACAGATCTTTGGACACAAAGCTTGTGTTTGACTGCTCGTCAAGTATGGCATACTCCAAAAATTCTGCCGATGGGTCATGCTCAGATCGCACCAGGACAGGAATGATCATAGAGTGATCGCTCTCTCCACCCTGGTCAGGATTGGCACACACTTGTGTACAGGTGGATGTTCCCATCTCCGGCTTGTGAGTCGAAGGTGAGAAGGGGACAGCTTGACCAGACAGCTGGCTTGTCGGTTGACCAGCTGCACTCGACTGCGGTTGACTAGCTGTACTTGCTGCCATTGTCTTCTCTCGACTTCGATGAAGACAGGTGAGATGTGCACCTGCACAAATCCGGCAGACCCGTCTGTTACCACAGTCTTTCACTTGGTGATCAACTGCACTTGCACATCCCATACAGAGTCGTCTCTGAAAGAAGAACTCTCTCCTTTCTTTGAAGGGTTTACGTGCGAACAGGTTGCATTCGTCTAAGAAGTGACGCCTCTTACTGCAGTAGTAGCAACGATCATCACTCAATGTCGAGGATCTTGATACCTCATTTTGCTGCGTTGTGGTTGCAAACGTGCTGGCCTTCTTCCCTCTGCTACTCTTCACATTAACATCTGATGTGTTGGAGTGCTGCCTGTCTTGACTTCTTACAACATTCTGTAGCTCAGGAATGTTGGCTTTGTCAGCTGCACTCTTCAAGAATTTCACAAATTCGGTGAAAGGGGGGAAGGTGTCATGGCCGCGTGTCTTTCTCCAGACATCTATCCTGTCTCTCCACTTGCTCTCGAGGAAGTATGGCAACTTTTCGACCAAGTGGGCGTTTTCGCTCGGGTAGTCTAATACTCCAAGACTTGCTACTGTTCCACGAACAGCTTCAATTTTCCCAAGAAAATCTGCAAAATCTCTCAGCCCGGAGTGATCCTTGGGGGTCAACTTTGGCCACTGTTGAAGCTTTCTTGTGAATGCCGTACTTACGACACTACTGTTGCCATACCTTTCCAACAACAGACTCTTCGCTTCATTGTAAGATCTCTCCGTACCTATCAGCAGAAAATGTTCCACCAACTGTCTTGGTTTGCCGATGACACACTGATACAGGTAGTTCAGCTTTGTATCTGCATCCATGGGCTGGCTATCAACAAGTGCGGTGAAAGAGTTCTGCCATAAGGGATACAAAAGTGGATCACCACCAAACTGAGGGACCGATACTTTGGGTAACTGACTGGCAACTACGAGACGCTTGTTGGCCTCACACTGCTGCTTACTTGTTTCAGCTAGCTGTGCCATGCACCTCTCAAGCACAGAGGATGTCTGCATGCACCCACTGGCATGATGGCTTCCATCACAAGGATCCAGTGGTTTGTGTGTGTCGATTGGCTCTTGTTTGTAACTCCGTGACATCACCGGTTTCTTCTCGATGTTGTTCGGCGGCATTTTTCCGTCATCACTCTCTACAGATGTTGGGCCTTGATGCAGGTCGAGAAATTTATCCATGAGTCCCTGCTTGTCTTCAGGAATCTGAGACAAGTCCATGGAACCGTCGTCTACATCCACTGTAGGAAAAACTTGCATTACAGCTCTGGTTTCGGCAAGCTCCTTTTCTATCTTTAATTGATGTAATTTGCTTTCTCGTTCAATCTTCATCACTTCGACCCTCTGGGTTAATTCCAGCTCCTGTAACCTCAACTCCTTCTCTTGGTCTGCAAAGAGCTTCTGGACCTGCAAAGCAGCTTCTTTCTTAGCGAGCTCCAACCTTTCTCGTTGCATGGATGATGTCGATGACACGAGAGATTTGGAACCAGAGGACTTGCCAAAAGATCTACCTTTAGAATGATGACTTTCAGCTTTACTGCGCGCAAGGTCACGTGACGGATGTGATGACACAGACATGATGTTGATTTCCGTTCAACAACTCTTAATGACGACGATTTCTAATTTTGATTTCGGATTCCTATTATTTACTTATGATTGTTATTGTGGCTGCCTCGAGGAATCACTTGACACCAAGAGGAGTTTCGGACAACTTAAAAATAATTAACACACAGAACACACAGTTACTGATTAGACTTCTTTCTTTGATTCAACCCGTGATTATTATTCGAACGCCAATACGAAATTACAGCTGTCACAAACTTATGTGAATAATTCCAAAATTAAGGCTTATTTCTGGCTGACGACCCCGTCAACAAAAACACAACTTCACTAGCTGAATGCCTCACTGATGAAACAGATTCTCTTTAACTTGTGCTCCCGGACGGACTAATTAGGTGTTTGACGCTAGACGATAGACGATACACATAGGGCAACAGGCGTTAGACATTGGACAACAGGCGTTAGATAACAATCTGAAATTTACCAAAACAATGAAATCACACTAAATTTATAACCCAAAATAAAACCACAAGCACATAACACGACATAGGGCCTCGGCATTATGTGCACGAGCAAAAACTATGTGTGTAAACTACATGACATGTACATGAACGGAAAAATACACATAACATAAATCACACTTGCATGGTTTGTTTACAATTGCAAACTCACGATCTATCCAGGTTTTCATGATCTTTCGAGAAATAAAATGAACTAAGCTTACCATAAAGGGCTCTTCTTAAGGTCTGTAAATCACAGGAATCATCCAAGAATCACATAATAATCAATTAACACTGAAGTTACATCTTGACAATTAGACTTGAAATTACTATCCGATGACCTCGGACACAGCAACACATGTGTGTGCATACTCGAACCCACGATGAATATAACCAAGCAATGCTATTGAAATACACTGGGAATGAGGATGATATGATAATTAGGTCCAACCTTAAAAGATGATGTAATGGTTAACGTTCAAGTACAAATAACCATTGATATGAACTTACACAGGGGAAAACTATAAATTGCCAAATAATGTTGGATAAGCCCAATTATTCAAAGAAACCACAAAGAAATATTTTATACAAATGAAAACAATGATTTAAAAGTAAACAATGATTCTGCTGCACGACTGCTACAGCAACATGTATAGTCACCTAGGAAAAAAGGCGCCCAGGCCAAGCATTTTAACGCAATTTAAAAAAATTGCGCCCCTAAATCCAATTTCTGATGCCAATGGAAAACTAGAACAGCGAAGCTGTCATGGCTCGCTGCAGCCTTACGAGCAGTTACAAACATGATAGAAAATTAAAAAAAATAAATAAATTGTAACATTTTTCTATTGTCTTTCCGGATTAAAATAATTAATTTGAAGAGTATAAACTCTAATTTGAGGTTGCATTTTATTACGTTCCCAAAAATATGAAGCACTGAAAAACTTGAACTTTTCATCCGAAAAAAAAAAAAACTTTCACATTTTACGCGGACAGCCGGATGAACAGACCGACAAATATCTGTATTACATAGACTCGCACTGCTTCGCAGCAGCTCGCCAAAAAATTAGACAATTTGAAATTAGAATCTTTCTTTCTTTGTTCAAACTTCATCGGATTAGATTTCCAATAACTTCAACAGTACAGCTCCTTTTTGTTCTCCTTTGCATTTTTTGCGCCCCCCCCCCCTAAAAAGTGGTGCCCAAGGCACATGCCCCTGTTGCCTGCCCCTCGTTACACCACTGTGTCTAGTGCAGAAGCAATGTCACTATGAGACTCTAAAGCACCAATGTGGTGAAATGGTGTCGCCCAGCACAGCAATATTGAACAAAATTGTTTAATGTCATAGCTAGGGACATCTAGAAAGTCAAGTTTCCACTATCTCATATTGCCCCGTTCAGGTATTTTTTGTGCAGTCTGCACAAGCATAGCTAGGGCCCTTTCTGAAAACCCTGCTAGAGGCAAGGCTTGGAGCTTATTTCGTTTCAGCCATTTCAGGCTCACACAACAAAAAGAAATGGTAAAACCACAGGACGAAGCCAAAGAAAGGCCTCAGCTTCGTCACGTATCTCAAGCCCTTTATGTCATTTACGACCCAAGCCTCAAGCCTCATTTTGTGAAGGCCCTATGCTTCAAGACTGGGAGCTGCAATGGCATTCACTGGGGGCCTTTCTCAAAGCTCAGCTCCGGCTTGGGCTTGTCTCTATAATCCATATGCTGAAAGTATAGGTTGTGGTTCTTCATTGAAGACAAAGTTCTGTTTTCTTTTTCAAACCAGAGAATCTACTTCCGAACAGCAGCCAAAAGCCTCTATTTTGATACCCGTAATTTTGGAATAGATTTACGAAATGGAGCCGGAGCCGGAGCCTGAGCCGGAGCCGGAGCCGGAGCCTGAGCCTGAACCGGAGCCGGAGCCGAGCTTTGAGAAAGGCCCTGGGTCTCTTAAGCATTCTGGTAGATAACTTACAATCGGTATCTTCAGTTCCTGCATCCCTTCGCTTGCGTCCTGATGAAATGTGAGAAAAGAAAAAAAATGGGGCAAGTTAAAACAATGTTTTCAGTGATGCGTGAGATATAATCCCTATGAAGAAGTGAAGAACACCGCAAAGGAAGACATAGAGCATTGTTTAAACATGCCCATCACTATTTTAATAGCGGTAAGTGGATATCGCTATTAAATACCGCTAAATTTTTCCGATTAAGCTGCTGTTTCCACAGCCTACACTATCGCTAACTAGCGTGTTTAGTGCCGATGGAGTTCCATGACGTTCATAAGTTATTGGCAAGTATCGCCAAAAAGCTACTTGGAGTAGGTTGCTGATACCGATGAAAAGGTGATAGCGATGCCGATTAAAAGGTGATGGAGTTGACTTCTACAGAAATGAAATGCTGTGTTTTAGCTTTATTTATCGGTAAGTTGGCTCTGTGGAAACACGCTCTTAGAAAATGTATCCATGTCAAATGCCAAACATCCACATAGCTATCATCACTTTCTAAGAGTCAGAAAAAAACCGACATCAGCAGGCCTTCATTTTAATGAAAATGACGAGAGCTGCAAATCGCTCTCATCAGGCTGTGTCTGAGCCTCGGTTTCATAAAAACCCTATTCTAGCACGTTTCAAATTCTACAAACTGATTGCTGGAAGTTTAGGACATCCAACTTTGTTCCGCTCCCTTGATAATAAGCACGAAGGTTGAACCGGGCTTAATCACTACCTACTAAGCTAGTGCTCTTACCCATTGCACGGCACAGATAGGAGGAAGAAGTGTAGAAGCAGTTTTCGTTCGGGCCGCAGGGGTTGCTTGCACATGGATTACCTCCTGATGAAGCTGTGAAAATGAACATACCGAAATCCACAAACTTTAAAGGTACAGTACAGGATCGTACAGTACATACCCGAACAGAAATGTTCATTAGTATAACTTGCAGGATAAGAAGATGGTGCTGGTAGAAACATACTGTTAAAATATTTCCGCCTGAAATGGTGTATTTATCAAGACATTAGTCAAACAAAGACCGAAATCAATATTGACCAGCGCACTACCAACTGAGCTATCCAGCCCTTCGTTGGAGGTGTCCCTAATAGTCAATAGCGCTCCACACTTGAGCTCAAAATAGCAGGCTAAATGCTGTGATGTCACACCGGATCTCAGACAAACATTGCAATGTATGGTGGCTGTGCTTCTGTTCTCGTGCATGCACGTGCGTGAGTCAATGTTTGTCTGACATCCGAGGATTTTGTACATGGCCAAAATCGCTTGTGTGACGTCATTAGTGCGGAGCACTTTTATCTGGAACTTAAAAGTTAAAAATTGCAGTGGGCGAGGCTTCCAAGCACAGAATCCTCACTTATGATAACAGTGACGACTTGGAGAATGCCGTTGCGTTTACCTGACACAGTAACACGGAAGGTGCACGTAGCCTCGTTGTTGACGCTGTCGGTGAATGTGTAGGTGACCGTGGTCGTTCCGAGACTGAAACTGGTCCCTGGGGTGTGCGTACGGTTCACAGAAACTGGTCGCTGGCTGTTGTCGGTGGCCGTGGGCTCTTGCCAGTTTACAGCGACAGAAGATGCCCCGCTGGATAATGTTGCTCGGATGTTGCCAGTCGGGCAGGAGGAAATGATGGGGGCAGAGGAGTCGGCTGTATGGAATTGTAAAAAGATGATGCACTAAAAAATATCCTAAACAATCTTCGCCACAGATCCAAAGCATAGCTTCCAATCTATCTTAAAGGAAAATAAGAATACTTCTGCTAAAAAAAGAGGAATCACAGAGCAAACTACATAGGAATACATGTTCATTTCCAAGCCAAAAATCGGAATCTGTTGTCTAGAGCTTGTAAAAGGTGACCAGTGAATTTTGATCAAAAAAGAGGAATGATTCCTCTAAAATAGGAATGGTTGGCAGCTATGGGCTTGGGGCAGTATACAAGCCATCTCCATTACACACAAATGGGACAACGACCAGAAAACCTGAAAATGAATTTGATGTAAAAAACACCATGACTATGCTTGACAACAAGTAGGAGCACTGCTACTTTGTTCTATCTTCTCAGTATAAAGTAGTTCTTATACTGCTATATAGCTCCTAAGCACTTTGGAGATTTTCCATCGTCTGTATTGGTCTTAATCCAAATGTCAAAGCTCTCTGAAATTGAAACACCATAGGGTGATACTCACTGATCACGGTCACTGCAAAGCTACAAGTCGCTGTGTTGCCTGCTTGATCTGTTGCCGTGTACGTGACGGTACTTGATCCCACTTGGAAGAAAGAGTTGAGGGGCGGCGTACTGACAAGAGTGGGTTGCACCCCGGAGTTGTCCGTAGCAGTTGGAGGCGTCCATGTTACTCTGATGCTGTTGACACCGGCTGGCACAAATGCTGTGACGCCAGTCGAACATCCAGACAAGACTGGGTTGGTAGTGTCGCCACCGCCTAAAAAAGAAAAGGAAAGGGAAAAAATAATCATAGAATGTCGCAGTTTGCAAAGGTTCATGTGACTGTATACTGCACCTGATCCCGTAGCTGATCCGCTAGCTGATCCACTAGCTGTTCCACTAGCTGACCCACTAACTGATCCATTAGCTGATCAACTAGCTGCTCAACTAGCTAATCCACTATTGATCCATTAGTTGATCCACTCGCTGATCCACTAGCTGGCCCATTTGCTGATCCACTAGCTGATTCACAAGCTGATCCACTAGCCGATCCACTAGCTGATCTACTGGCTGATCCACTAGCTGATCCACTAGCTGATCCACTAGCTGATCCACTAGCTGATCCACTAGCAGATCCACTAACTGATCCACTAGCTGACCCATTTATTGATCCACTAGCTGATCCGCAAACTGATCCACTAGCTAATCCAGTAGCTGATCATAAACAATGTATCAGGATAGGAAATGTGAGTGCAGAGGGAGGTCTCTACCTATTTGTGATTTGTTTATACATCATGCTTACTGTTTACAGTCACTGCGAAGGTGCATAGACCCTGGGCACCAGAGTTGGAGATGAATCTGTATGTGACTTGAGTGGTCTGACCAACAGCAAACTGCTGGCCTGGTTGATGGGATCGTTGAATGTTTGTGACTTGTTGACCAAAGTTATCAGTGGCCGTAGGTTCTGTCCAGGAAGCAGTGGCACTTTGAGCACCAGCTGGTGCTGTGGCGGTCACTCCTTGGGTTGGACAACCAAAGACATTCACCGAGCCAGTACCGCCCTGACCTATGATAACAAAATTAATAGAAAGGAAAGGGTTAGTCATTGCGACGGATACAGCGATGTCATGTTGCTGGTAGCGACACCTACGTCATTGCACCGCAAGACCAGTAGGACCACCTGCTCGCCCAGCATCCGGTCTACCATCGAGGTCGAGGAGAACAACATCATCGCAACCCCAGACAAGATTAAATTCTTTAATTTTGTTGAACTTTTCAAGTGTGGTGTTGTCTTGGTTGTGACTTGCAATTTGACACTTATAGTGCTGGAAGTGTATAGTTTCATAAATAATGGACACAAGTTCAGAAGAATTAGATCAATCTTAGAGAGGTAAAAACTGGAAAGATCTCTTACTGTTTACAGTCACTGTGAAGGTGCACAGACCCTGGGCACCAGAGTTGGAGATGAATCTGTATGTGACTTGAGTGGTCTGACCAGCAGCAAACTGCTGGCCTGGTTGATGGGATCGTTGAATGTTTGTGACTTGTTGACCAAAGTTATCAGTGGCCGTAGGTTCTGTCCAGGAAGCAGTGGCACTCTGAGCACCAGCTGGTGCTGTGGCGGTCACTCCTTGGGTGGGACAACCAACGACATTCACTGAGCCAGTACCGCCCTGACCTATGATAACAAAATTAATAGAAAGGAAAGGGTTAGTCATTGCGACGGATACAGCGATGTCATGTTGCTGGTAGCGACACCTACGTCATTGCACCGCAAGACCAGTAGGACCACCTGCTTGCCCAGCATCCGGTCTACCATCGAGGTCAAGGAGAACAACATCATCGAAACCCCAGACAAGATTGAATTCTTTAATTTTGTTGAACTTTTCAAGTGTGGTGTTGACTTGGTTGTGACTTGCAATTTGACACTTATAGTGCTGGAAGTGTATAGTTTCATAAATAATGGACACAAGTTCAGAAGAATTAGATCAATCTTAGAGAGGTAAAAACTGGAAAGATCTCTTACTGTTTACAGTCACTGTGAAGGTGCACAGACCCTGGGCACCAGAGTTGGAGATGAATCTGTATGTGACTTGAGTGGTCTGACCAACAGCAAACTGCTGGCCTGGTTGATGGGATCGTTGGATGTTTGTGACTTGTTGACCAAAGTTATCAGTGGCCGTAGGTTCTGTCCAGGAAGCAGTGGCACTTTGAGCACCAGCTGGTGCTGTGACGGTCACTCCTTGGGTGGGACAACCCACGACATTCACAGTGCCAGTACCGCCCTGACCTATGATAAAGGAATTAATAGAAAGGAAAGAGTTAGTCATCGTGGTGGATACAGCGATGTCGTGTTGCTGGTAGCAACACCTACGTCATTGCACTGCAAGACCAGTCCGACCAGCCCATCTGAACAACATCCAGTCTAGCATCTGCTTCCGGTTCACCATCAAGGTCAAGGGGAACTACATTATCGCCTTCTAGGACACCCTGGTCCACAGGGAGTCCGATGGCAGCCTGACCAGCACCATGCATGTACCGCAAGCCCACGCACACAGACCAGTATCTGGCTTTAGACTCACACCACCCTAAGTCCGTGAGGCGGGGGGTGGCAAAGAGTTTCCACGACCGTTGCTCACGTCTACTTTATACCAGACTACGGTGTACGGCCACCAAGAGATGTCGGTATGTCCTAAGCAATTACTGGAAGGCCAAAACTCTACCTTCATTTTGCTCATGATTCAACTTCAAAACAACCCCAGACAAGATTGAAATCTTTAATTTAGTTAAACTTTGCAAGTGCAGTGTTGACTTGGCTATGACTTGCTGTTTGATAGTTAGTGCTGGAAGTGTATGGTTTCATAGATAATGGACACAAGTTCAGAAGAATTAGATCAATCTTAGAGAGGTACAAACTGGAAAGATATCTTACTGTTTACAGTCACTGTGAAGGTGCACAGACCCTGGGCACCAGTGTTGGAGATGAATCTGTACGTGACTTGAGTGGTCTGACCAACAGCAAACTGCTGGCCTGGTTGATGGGATCGTTGAATGTTTGTGACTTGTTGACCAAAGTTATCAGTGGCCGTAGGTTCTGTCCAGGAAGCAGTGGCACTTTGAGCACCAGCTGGTGCTGTGGCAGTCACTCCTTGGGTGGGACAACCAACGACATTCACTGAGCCAGTACCGCCCTGACCTATGATAACAAAATTAATAGAAAGGAAAGGGTTAGTCATTGCGACGGATACAGCGATGTCATGTTGCTGGTAGCGACACCTACGTCATTGCACCGCAAGACCAGTAGAACCACCTGCTCGCCCAGCATCCGGTCTACCATCGAGGTCGGGGAGAACAACATCATCGCAACCCCAGACAAGATTGAATTCTTTAATTTTGTTGAACTTTTCAAGTGTGGTGTTGACTTGGTTGTGACTTGCAATTTGACACTTGTAGTGCTGGAAGTGTATAGTTTCATAAATAATGGACACAAGTTCAGAAGAATTAGATCAATCTTAGAGAGGTAAAAACTGGAAAGATCTCTTACTGTTTACAGTCACTGTGAAGGTGCACAGACCCTGGGCACCAGAGTTGGAGATGAATCTGTATGTGACTTGAGTGGTCTGACCAACAGCAAACTGCTGGCCTGGTTGATGGGATCGTTGGATGTTTGTGACTTGTTGACCAAAGTTATCAGTGGCCGTAGGTTCTGTCCAGGAAGCAGTGGCACTTTGAGCACCAGTTGGTGCTGTGGCGGTCACTCCTTGGGTGGGACAACCCACGACATTCACAGTGCCAGTACCGCCCTGACCTATGAAAAAGAAATTAATAGAAAGGAAAGAGTTAGTCATCGTGGTGGATACAGCGATGTCGTGTTGCTGGTAGCGACACCTACGTCATTGCACCGCAAGACCAGTCCGACCAGCCCATCTAAATAACATCAAGCCTAACATCTGCTTCCGGTTCACCGTATCGAAGTCGAGGAGAACAACATCATCTCCTTCTAGGACACCCTGGTCCACAGGGAGTCCGGCGGCAGCCTGACCAGCACCATGTACCGCAAGCCCATGCACACCGACCAGTATCTGGCTTTAGACTCACACCACCCTAAGTCCGTGAGGCGGGGGGTGGCCAAGAGTTTCCACGACCGCTGCTCAAGTCTGGTTACCAGACTGCGGTGTACGGCCACCAAGAGATGTCGGTATGTCCTTAGCAATTATTGGAAGGCCAAAACTCTACCTTCATTTTGCTCATGATTCAACTTCAAAACAACCCCAGACAAGATTGAAATCCTTAATTTCGTTGAACTTTTCAAGTGCGGTGTAGACTTGGCTATGACTTTGATACTTATAGTGTTGGAAGTGTATAGTTTCAAAAGGTAAGTGACACAAGTTCAGAAGAATTAGATCAATCTTAGAGAGGTACAAACTGGAAAGATCTCTTACTGTTTACAGTTACGGTGAATGTGCATAGACCCTGGGCACCAGAGTTGGAGATGAATCTGTACGTGACTTGAGTGGTCTGACCAACAGCAAACTGCTGGCCTGGTTGATGGGATCGTTGGATGTTTGTGACTTGTTGACCAAAGTTATCAGTGGCCGTAGGTTCTGTCCAGGAAGCAGTGGCACTTTGAGCACCAGCTGGTGCTGTGACAGTCACTCCTTGGGTGGGACAACCCACGACATTCACTGAGCCAGTACCGCCCTGACCTATGATAAAGAAATTAATAGAAAGGAAAGGGCTAGTCATTGCGGCGGATACAGCGATGTTATGTTGCTGGTAGCGACACCTACGTCATTATTCTGCGGGACCAGTCCGACCAGCTGCTCGCCCATATGAACAACATCCAGCCCGAGCATCTGGTTCACCATCGAGGTCAAGGAGAACATCATCATCGCCTTCTAAGACACCCTGGTCCACAGGGAGCCCGACAGTAGCCTGACCAGCACCATGTACTGCAAGCCCACGCACACCGACCAGTATCTGGCTTTAGACTCACACCACCCTAAGTCCGTGAGGCGGGGGGTGGCCAAGTGCTTCCACGACCGCGCCTCACGTCTGGTTACCAGACTACGGTGTACGGCCACAGGTAAGGGACACAAGTTCAGAAGAATTAGATTAATCTTAGAGAGGTACAAATTGAAAAGATCTCTTACTGTTTACAGTCACGGTGAATGTGCACAGACCCTGGGCACCAGAGTTGGAGATGAATCTGTACGTGACTTGAGTGGTCTGACCAACAGCAAACTGCTGGCCTGGTTGATGGGATCGTTGGATGTTTGTGACTTGTTGACCAAAGTTATCAGTGGCTGTAGGTTCTGTCCAGGAAGCAGTGGCACTTTGAGCACCAGCTGGTGCTGTGACAGTCACTCCTTGGGTGGGACAACCCACGACATTCACTGAGCCAGTACCGCCCTGACCTATGATAAAGAAATTAATAGAAAGGAAAGGGCTAGTCATTGCGGCATATACAGCGATGTTATGTTGCTGGTAGCGACACCTACGTCATTACTCTGCAGGACCAGTCCGACCAGCTGCTCGCCAATATGAACAACATCAAGCCCGAGCATCCGGTTCACCATCGAGGTCAAGGAGAACATCATCATTGCCTTCTAAGACGCCCTGGTCCAAAGGGAGCCCGACAGCAGCCTGACCAGCACCATGTACTGCAAGCCCACGCACACCGACCAGTATCTGGCTTTAGACTCACACCACCCTAAGTCCGTGAGGCGGGGGGTGGCCAAGTGCTTCCACGACCGCGCCTCACGTCTGGTTACCAGACTACGGTGTACATCCACATGTAAGGGACACAAGTTCAGAAGAATGAGATTAATCTTAGAGAGGTACAAATTGAAAAGATCTCTTACTGTTTACAGTCACGGTGAATGTGCATAGACCCTGGGCACCAGAGTTGGAGATGAATCTGTACGTGACTTGAGTGGTCTGACCAACAGCAAACTGCTGGCCTGGTTGATGGGATCGTTGAATGTTTGTGACTTGTTGACCAAAGTTATCAGTGGCCGTAGGTTCTGTCCAGGAAGCAGTGGCACTTTGAGCACCAGCTGGTGCTGTGGCGGTCACTCCTTGGGTGGGACAACCAACGACATTCACTGAGCCAGTACCGCCCTGACCTATGATAACAAAATTAATAGAAAGGAAAGGGTTAGTCATTGCGACGGATACAGCGATGTCATGTTGCTGGTAGCGACACCTACGTCATTGCACCGCAAGACCAGTAGGACCACCTGCTTGCCCAGCATCCGGTCTACCATCGAGGTCAAGGAGAACAACATCATCGAAACCCCAGACAAGATTGAATTCTTTAATTTTGTTGAACTTTTCAAGTGTGGTGTTGACTTGGTTGTGACTTGCAATTTGACACTTATAGTGCTGGAAGTGTATAGTTTCATAAATAATGGACACAAGTTCAGAAGAATTAGATCAATCTTAGAGAGGTAAAAACTGGAAAGATCTCTTACTGTTTACAGTCACTGTGAAGGTGCACAGACCCTGGGCACCAGAGTTGGAGATGAATCTGTATGTGACTTGAGTGGTCTGACCAACAGCAAACTGCTGGCCTGGTTGATGGGATCGTTGGATGTTTGTGACTTGTTGACCAAAGTTATCATTGGCCGTTGGTTCTGTCCAGGAAGCAGTGGCACTTTGAGCACCAGCTGGTGCTGTGACGGTCACTCCTTGGGTAGGACAACCCACGACATTCACCGAGCCAGTACCGCCCTGACCTATGATGAAGAAATTAGCAACAACGAAGAAAGCATGAATGCAGGAAACCAAATTGTGTCATCAACAGCAATATATCTCACTCTTGGCTCTTAACAATACAAGAGAAATCATTTCTCATATCAAGCAATTCCCAACTAAAGCCCTGTCCGTACAGGACTTTTTCCTCGGTGGTTTCACCAAGCCGATGGGTAAATGAAAAATGGGGTGGTGTTACTGGTGTCTGCACTTGGACTTTTGACTCGAGTAACTTAAGAATTACCGAGCTGTCAACATTAGGCTCATGAGAGTACCTGACTCGCACTGTCCTTTTTGTCTCGGGTAAAGTGTCTCGGGATAACTTCCTGGGAAAAAGTTGGCCGGTAGAATTGCCTGCGCGGGTCAGGAAAAGTAACTGAGAGGAAGGCTTCCTGAGACGTCCGCACTGGACTTAAAATGGGTAGAGTACCCAGCGTCTCAATAACTTTGGTCTTAAAAGTCCAGTACGGACAGGGCTTAAGAATCTTTGATATATTTGTATTTCTAAAATCTTTAATGCAAGTTTGAGTTCTTAATAGTCTTCCCGGTGGACTGAAACTTCAAGTTGGTGAGCAGGATGCTGGAATTGTGTTTTCTAGCAGAGTTGTAATACTATGATGGGCTCTGATTTTACGGAACAACTCTTGAAATAGTTGACTGAAAGATCTCTTACTGTTTACAGTCACTGTGAAGGTGCATAGACCCTGGGCACCAGAGTTGGAGATGAATCTGTACGTGACTTGAGTGGTTTGACCAACAGCAAACTGCTGGCCTGGTTGATGGGATCGTTGGATGTTTGTGACTTGTTGACCAAAGTTATCAGTGGCCGTAGGTTCTGTCCAGGAAGCAGTGGCACTTTGAGCACCAGCTGGTGCTGTGACGGTCACTCCTTGGGTGGGACAACCCACGACATTCACTGAGCCAGTACCACCCTGACCTAAGACAAAATGAGTCATGGCAAAATGTGAAAATACACTGAGTATCATTAACAGTTTATCAAATCTGGGCCAAAAAGTTGCCACTTTCATGCAAAATGTGAAAATATTACAATCTTTTCAAAGTTCCACACGGTATCACTAAAATAAGAAATTATGATTAGCTTCTAAAAGTGATGTGCTTTTCATCAAGATGTTTTGTCATTAAAAAAGTCAGACACTTGGTGAGTCAAAAAAGAACTTGACCGGGATTGGTGATGTTTTCCAAAAGAAACAAGTGACACTCAAAAGTTCAGTAAAGCATATTTAACAAGCACTCTCTCCTGCTTATTAGAAAAAAGAATGAAACAAATCGATCATTCCTAAGAGGAGTTATGTCTATTTTAATAAAGGTACTAATTTTGCAAGCTGTCTATACTTGACAAAACCAATGTAAGGTACACATTTTAGCTGTGTACATAGCTAAAATGACTCAGATGTTAAAATGCAGTCAATCATTAACATTCTATGGACAGCTTGCAAAATGAGTACCTTTATTAAAATAGACATAACTTATCTTAGGAACGATCAATTTGTTTCATTCTTTTTTTAATTAATAAGCAGGAGAGAGTACTTGTTAGATATATGATTAACTGAACTTTTGAGTGTCCATTTCTTTGAAGAAACATCACCAATCCCGGTCAAGTTCTTTGTGAATCACCCTGTAGAGGCTTCCCCCCTCGACTAAACTAAGACCAAGATTTGTCAGCACTCACTCTGAACATTGACTGTGAATGAGCAGACTGCTTGATTGCCGGAGTTATCAACGAAGGTGTACATGACAGTCGTCTGGCCGACCGGAAAGCTCTGGCCGGGGTTATGTGACTTGACCACGTTGACCTGCTGCCCGGAGTTGTCGGTTGCCGTGGGCTCGGTCCAAACGACTTGGGCAGAAGTTGTCCCTGCCGGGGCAGTCACCGTAGTGGATGCCGCGTCACACCCACTGACGACGGGAGGTGTCTGGTCAACGGCCTGGGTTGCTGATCAGAGATGTCCAAACAGAGAATGCAATATGATGAATTGTAAAACTCAGACCTTATTACTATTATTTATTTCTGGTAATGAAAACAATTATTCCTCAAAAGCGTCCTAGGGAAAATGCAGCTCGAAAGTCTGATGAAACCTTTTTAAGGAAAGATGATGAGAAGAAGATACAGTTTTAGAGGTGGGAGGAAAACCCCAGAGTAATATTCCGGGTAAAACCCACAGAATATCAGTTTGTACAAAAAATGTAATCAACTTCACATACCTACGACATTGACCAGGAAAGAGCACGTTGCCTGGTTACCAGCTGCATCCCTGAATGTGTACTGCACAGAGGAGAAGCCGAGCGTGAACAGGGAACCGGGATTGCGAGAGCGGGTGCGCTGCGGTGTCTGCCCAGAGTTGTCCGTGGCTGTAGGCTCAACCCACGAGACGATGGCAGAGGAGGCCCCGACAGGCGCCATCACGGTTTGGCCAGCCGGACACCCTGAGATGACTGGTGCTATAGTATCAGATGCCGCCGCTACATAAAGACAGAGAATAATGAAATTCTAAGTTAAAGTTAATGTCATACTTTGGTTCTTGTCAAAGAAATGCGGATTCATGGGCAAAAATATCAAAGGAAGATACAGTAACAGTCATCTGTGGAATTCCCAGTCCCATACGGTGCCCACTTTTTGAGACAACAGTGAGATCACTGATTGCGTGCCTGAAACAAAGAGGTCCTCGTTAAAGGTAATATCATACTTTGGTTTTTGTCAAAAAAATACAGATTCATGGGCAAAAATATCAAGACAAATACAGTAACAGTCATCTGTGAAAGTTTCAGTCCCATACGGTGCCCACCTTTTGAGAAAACAGTGAAAACCGGCCACAGTATTTCTTGAGTCTTTTCTCTTTTATTTTTGATCTTTTAAAAGATCAAAAAGATTTGTGATCATTGTTTTACTCTTTTCTGGATAATGACAGCATTTCAGGCGGAAAATATTTAATGGTATGTTTCTACCATCACCATCCTCATCATACCCTGTAAGTTATAAGTAAATCTGTGAACATTTCTGTTTTGGCTTCTTACCAAAGTATGATACTGCCTTTAATGCCTTTCATTTCATTTGATTGCACTCTGATTTGTTTTTCACATTTTGCAACTGAAAATGGCCCTGTTAACAGAACTGACAGACAACTGACTGACATTGCATTATCCCTTCCATCCTTCCAATTTGTTTTACGAGACACTTACATGTGATGGTGACGTAGAACTGACACAGAGCATAGTTGGAGGAATTGTCCACAAACACATAGGTGATGAGAGCTGTGCCTGGCTGGAAGAAGGCTCCAGGGTTGTGAGACTGGAAGGAAATTGACACGGTCCCGGAATTGTCCGTGGCACTTGGCGCCGTCCAGAAGACGGTCTGACCGCTGGGATTGTTCGAGGTCCGAGTAATGGACGCTGGGCAGTTGTTGACGACGGGGTCCTGTGTGTCAACTGCAAAATGAAGAAAATGGGAAATACTAAAAGTATTGTATGGGCTTGCTACCTTATCAGGCTCATGTCGCCATGCGTCCATAATGCAGCTGTCAGTTATAAGACGCACTTTAGGACCCCAGGGGAATGGTGCGTCATTGGCTCAATGTGCGTCGCGTTTTCATGTACCATGACGGACCCCAGCATCCTAATTATGACAGATATTCATCTACCATGACGGAACACTTCGTCAGTTCTGTCACGCACCATTTTTTTATTCTGATGAACAATTACTGTCCTAGTGACGGACCTACCATTGGCAAAGACATCCCTGCATGTGCAGCACAATTTACACATTAAGTCTATAAAATGACTGATATTGACGCACCCATTCGTCAATGTTGTGACAGACCAATGACGGTATACCCTGCGTCAGAAATGTGTGGTAAATGACCCATCCATGACGCGCCTTGGTGTCATTTGGAAACAGATTCGAAGATGGATTTCAAATTTGATAACGACATGGACGAAAGCAAAATCCGCACTAATCTCAGAAAACAAATTTCCACATACCCTGGGAGATTTCACAACGCTGTCCGGTGAATCCAGTTGGGCATATGCAAACGAAGAGGTTCTGGAAAGACTGGCACTGACCACCATTGAGACACGGCGAACTGACGCACGTATTGGCCACTGAAAATGAGCAGAAGTATAAAAAGTGAGAACAACATTTAGAAAACAGCAATGCCTATGAAATACATTAAGATACTATTTGGAGGGAAAAAGAGTTTACTCGGAATGTACTCTAATCAGAACAGCATTCTTATTCTAATACATATGTAGACCAAAGAAAATTCTCCATTAAAGGTAGTATCATACTTTGGTAAGAAACCAAAACAGAAATGTTCACAGATTTACGTATATCTTACAGGGTATGAAGATGGTGATGGTAGAAACATACCGTTAACATTTTGTATTTTTACGAGTAGAAAAGTAACACAAAGCCTACACACGTGTTCAAGTAAATGCCGAATATTAACTGAAAATATCCAGCATTCAACAAGTTTTTTCTTCAATTGCATATCTTTTTGTGTTTTTGTGGGTTTTTTTTTTTTTTTGGGGGGGGGGGGGGGTGGGCTAAATCCCCCCAGAATCATGCCTATTACATTGCATTTAGTCTATTTAAGTGAGAGGCGTAGGATTCGCTGGCCATTTCACATTTGACCAGCTCAAGGTCCTACGTACCTTGGAGTTCACAGTTGTGGCCGGTCCAACCGCTCGGACAGTTACAGAAGTAATCCACATCTTGATCGAACTGGTGGTACATGTTGGAGCATGTTCCTCCCCTTTGGCAGGGGGGCTTCGAGCCGAGCTGGCAGATGTTCAGAGAAGGATTTGTATCTGTAAAGGCAAACAATTTAACAACTTTATAACCAGTGTTAAAGCTAGCCCATTTTGAGCGCTGGCTAAATTGACTTATTGTGAAGTGTAGCAAGGAGGAGCTCTCGCCCCTCACGGCCGGGGTCCAGGAGATAATACATGGTAGCTAAATGCAAGTCCGTACGTGAGCTTGTCAGCAATGGGAGACTTTGGAGAACCAACGCGCGCATGCTCACAATTGTGTGCGCGGTTGACTTGAAGACCGGTTCTCCAAAGTCTCCCATTATTGGGGATCTGGTCAATTTATCTCTCAAAACTTGTCTCCAAGTCAAAATCTTACTGTTCATTCAGTGAAAAAAACCCACAACATTTATGTTGTAACTTGTGCATTTTCTGTGATTTTTAAGATTTTTTGTGCCGGTTGGTAACATGGTTTTTCATCTCGAGCGCCGATCAGAAAGGCTGAGTGCCGGCTGTCCCCGACCGGTGCCGACCAGCGTGGCTAGAACAGCATTCTTACTTGTCCTGGTCCCGCAGTTGGGGCCCGTGAAGCCGTTGCTGCACAGGCAAGAGTACGTCTGGGAAGTGCCGAAGATGGCGTTGCTGTTGCTGTTGTAGCTATTGAAACACGTGGCACCGTTCTGACACGGAGAGTTGGAGCACGCATTCACAGCGCTGGGGTTAGTTGCTGAAAAAACAAAAAGCAGACAGGAGTCAAAGATTACAACGCCAACAAAGATGGATCGTATGCAAATTAGGCTTGCCCTTCACTGACATAGATGAGCACTGCATACTCAGTGCTTGCGGATACCGCAGTTAATCATGAATATGACAGTTAATGCAAGTATCTGACATGCTATTCAAAGGCCATATTAATTATCCCTGGTCATTGGGCCATAATCTACATTCCTGAAACCATCTCAACTCCCTGGGGAGTATACAGCCCCGGCTGCTGTGAGGTGCACAAGGCTAATCAAACACAAAGCCATCTCTACCCTCACAGGTACCCATTTGATTGATCTTAAGTGTGAATTCATCTTAATTGCTAAGCAAAGTGTGATGTCACAATACAAATCACTATGGTGATACTGAACAACTCATCTTAAGATTAATCTCAGTGCATGTTGTGAAATCGGCTCCAGAGCACTTAACTAGGCCACGGTAATGACAAACAAATTCAACCAAGTTATCTCCAGCCAAATGAACATTTTCGGAAAAAGTACGGTAATTTTGGAAAGTTAAAAGTATTTTTAAAAGAATGGTTCATAATTTACGTCTGGAATACTGGCAGTTCCGTCCAATATTGTCGGAGTTGCAGAGGCAAACGTAATAGGTCCCGTCCATGTTGAGACAATTGCCACCATTCTGACATGGTGAACTGTTGCAAGGATTGGGGTTGACTGTCACAACTGCAATCAAACAGAAACAGACAAGACAAATAATTAAATACTGCAAACTGCTCATCGGCCAAAATACGGTAATGACCAGGGGCCAATTCTATAGAGCTGCTTATAAGCACAAAATGTGCTTTAAGCATGGAAAGTCTTCCTCGAACAAACAGGATTGTACCAACCCAATTTTCCTATGATGTTTTCTGCAAACTGCATAGGAATACATGTGTATTTCCAAGCCAAAAATCGGAATCTTTTGTCAAGAGCTTGTAAAAATTGATACATGTTTACACCCAAAAAGAGGAATGATTCTTCCAAACTAGGAATGCCTGGTAATTTTTGCATTCACTCATAACAAGGCATTCTGATTTGTGGGGAAGCCCTGCAGTGTGGGGGGTACTCACTATTTTCGCAGTGGACGCCGTTGAAGTTGTCAGGGCACTGGCACGTGTACGTCGTGCAGGTTCCTTGAACAACGGAGCACTCTCCAACGTTCTGGCAAGGATTCCCTTGACACGGTGACGATATAGCTGTGTGATGTGAGAAACCAAATTGTGCAAAAATGTGAGCGTGGCTGGATTACCAAATGGACTTGGGGGTAGAACACAGATTTACGTATAACTTATACACCGATCCGACGGCGCGACCATGGAGGAAGGAAACACCCGCCATTACTGGTGTGTCCCTGCCCGTATTTTGTCTGGCAAAAAAAAAATGTATGTCCGCCACACTTTATACTGCAGGTTGTACAGGACTGTGATGTACACCCTGCAATTATAGAGTGCCGCGGAGCGTAAATTCTTTTGTTGCCGGACAAAAGGCAGGCGGGGACAATCCAGTAATGGCTGACAGTATATCTTGCCGTCGGATTGGTGTATAGGGTACAAAGATAGACCTGGTACAAACATACAATTAAAATGTTTCTACCCGAAATGCTGTATTTTTTCAGAAAAGGAGTAAAACAAAATACCAAAAACAGTTTTGATCTCCAGGATCAAAACCTCACAATTACAATTACCTTACAATTTCGCGCAACAATTGTAACAGTTTTTCGCTGTTTCTTACTGTTTCCAATGATCAATTGAGCTGAAAATGTCACAGGTTTGTTTTTATTCCATGACAAATCAAAATATGAGCAGACCGCAGCTGTTCTATCAACTTTACCAAAGTATGATAGTACCTTTAACAATAAGAACGATTCAATTTGTAATAAATGATGACATCATCGTGATGCAATGTCAAAGGTCGCCAACAAAGGATGTCATGTGTGTAGGGTTTACTCTCACCATAAAATTTGCTAACAATACTAATTTGATAGAAAGGAAAGGGTTTACAAACATACTAATTTGCATTTTTCGTCACTTACCGACTTCGCAATTGTAACCGGTGAAACAGCCATTACACTGGCAAGCATATGAGAAACAGGAGTCAGGAAGAGTAGAGCACTGGCCCCCATTGGAGCAAGGATTCGGCTGGCAAGCATTGCGTTCTGTATTCAAAATCAACGTAAAAAAATATGTAAATCACCATCAAAGCCCGATAATACACCGATCCAGAAGGCCACGCCCACCATAGCAACAGCCAAGCAACAATGCACACAATGTGTCACAATCGTCCCACACGCAAAGCGTTGCACACTCTCAACCACTGAAAGCACCTCTCTCCGTTGGATTTTGGTTTTGTAAAAGGCCAAAAATGTACATTTCCTCTCAGCTCAGCCAGGGCATCGAGAGTCAGAATTACAATGAAAATATAAACATCGTTTGACCGTTAGTTTAGAATAAAACTCGGATTTGAAAAAAAATTCCCTTGTACATACGAAACAAAAGTAAACTCAACGAAAAGTGTGTAGTAAAGAATACAAAAATTTAGAACATTTTGTCTGACAAAATGCGGCAATTTGTCGGACTTTCAATAACGCATTGTGATTGGTCAATTTGTCAAGGGGCGTGGCCAACTGGATTGGTGTATTGCAAGTTCAAGTCTAATATACAAAAATAACATCGCATTCATAGAACTAAGTAAGACTTGCGGAGACAGCATGTATAACACTCTTCTTGGAAGGCGTGTGGTCCTGAGAAGGACCAGTCAGAGAAAATATCTTCCGCATTTCAAGATCACATTCATAACTGACAGGGTAGATGTACAATAATGACTTACGCCGACAATAAAAAAAAAAAACCCTGAAATTTAGTATGCACAAATCATAAATTGTGTCAAAATTGAAAGGGCGGTTTACCACACTGATACATGTCAGAAACTCATACAAAATGTCAAGAAATTAGAAAAGACAAATAAACGATGTGAACTATAAATATGTAAGAAAACTGCCAGCCAGAAATCAGAAATATTTGCAGTAACCTCAGAAATAATTCATCCCCATATCTCACAGCTATCAATGTATATTGTGTATAATTGTAACTTTACAAGTTAACTCATAACCATTATGGATGACAAACGCTAATATTTTATAGAACAAATTTTGGGACTTACGCTGGGTACAAGTTGGGCCAATGAAGCACGGTCCGCACTGGCACCTATACTCGGTACAGGAGTAGGGCGAGTTGGATGCGAGTGGCTGGCACACTCCGCCATTTTGGCAGTTATGATTGCTGCACGGATTGATAGCTAAACAAAGTAAAACAAATAGAAAGAAAGAAATCTGAGTACCTCAAAATGGAGAAATAAGCCTCTTTATGAAAGTTCCCAAAGACCGTGAGAGCTCCTACCACTTCCCAGCCTAGTCCAGGGCCCAATTTCATGGAATCCATTACCGTACACAAACATTCTTTGCTTACTGTAGTAAGTTTTGCTTAAGGTTAGCGTATTTCATGGGAGAGTTTTCTTTCTGATAATGGTAAGCAAAGACTTTCTCAGTGCAGAAAACATATCACAGCGTGTCAGCAGAAGAAAATCAAGGTTAGCCTAGAAATTCTTCTCTAATTGAAAGTCTTGCTTACAGATTCCATGAAATAGATTTTATGAGTAGCAGTGCCCGTAAGCACAAAAATAGACCGTAACGGATTCCAAGAATTTGAGCACAGCATCCCAAACCCCTGTACATTCCCGCTGTAATTCCGGGCGAAGATTGGCCGAAGTGACCAGAAATCTTCTCACTCACCTCCCCGAGAAGCAGTAATAAGAAGTCTTAGTCTTAGTCCCGCGAAGGTCGAACAAAATATGATTTCAATACCTTAAAGGTACATTACAGGATTGGTAACATACCCAAACAGAAATGCTCACAGATTTACGTATAACTTTCAAGATATGAAGATGGTGCTGGTAGAAACATACCGTTAAAATGTTTTCAGCTGAAATGCTGTAGTTATCCAGAAATTAGTGAAAACAATGACAGAATACAGTTTTGATCTCGGGATAAGATCAAAACTCCTGTAAATAGATTTGAAAATACCGCCAGCATTTTTCAATGTTTTCTGCAGTTTCCGATGATGATATAAGCTGAACAATTCTCAGGTTTGTTTTTATTCCATATTATTCCAAATTATTATTCCAAATTATGAACAGTCTGCTGCAGTTGTTCTGTCACCTTTACCAATCCTGTAATATGCTTTAAAGAATCAAGTCCTGTCTTCTGTTCACTTACCTCTCTCACAAAACTGGCCCTCGAAGCAGGATGGACAATTGCAATTGTACTCGAGGCAGTTGTTGGGACTGACGCTGCATGTAGCTCCATTATTGCACTGATGGTTGATGCAACTATCGATACCTGGCGAGTAGAGACAAATAATTCGTGAAAAAATAAAGACAAAAAACAATAAATTTGCACAGTTTATAGTCTGAAGCTAATGCTGGGAATGGGAATGTTATCATAGGGCCTGTTTGTTTCGGCATGCGATTAGTGATATTGCTAGTCATGGTTCACGACATTGTTATTACTAAAACTTACAAACCGATTCCACTCACTGACCCGCACGCACATAAATGTACGTAAAGACCTCTCTGAAACAACGTCTTGGGAATCCTGTAAAGGCCGTGAGTTGCGTGCTCACCTCGTTATGTAGAGCGCTACGTCGTCTCCATGACACACTGTTGAATATGTAATGATTACCACCAAGGGCCTGCATGCACGGACATGTACGTGTATGTGAATGGGAGACTTTTGAGAACCGGTCTTCAAGTCAACAGCGCACACAAATGCAATTGTGAACATGCGCGCATTGTTTTGCGCCTGCGCTGATGTGCGTGCGCACGCGCTGTTGACTTGAAGACCGGTTCTCAAAAGTCTCCCAATGGCTGCGCCTGACCTCAAAAGTAAAGCATGCGCAGTGTGTTTTTCCCCATTTACAGGATTCCCAAGACGTTGTTACTGCACTGACAGGTCCGTGCGTACATGTGTGCAGATCAACCGTACGTACATATGAACCTGTACATTGCTTCCTCCGTGGGGTTGCAATTAATGCATCATATGTCCTACGATTTATAAGTAAGTTGAGTTGGTGAAATCGACCCCTTGACACATTTCACTCTAAAGTTCACTCTCTCTAGAATGTTTTGTCTGTAGAATGATCTTTGATCTTGAAAAGCTCACCTTCAGTGCAGAACCTTCCTGAGAAGCAGGGAGAGCATTGACACTCATAGGCTGTGCAGGATCCTTGTATGGCTACACACTGTGCACCATTCCGACACTGGCTATTTTGACAGGCATTGGCAACTGTAGTCAATAGAAAAAAAGCGGGAAAAGATATACATTAATGCATCTTTTTACATCTTCTAAAAATGCATAATATCAGCCCAAAACAAACAAACACTCCAACAAATTACTTTTACCGTAAGCAAAAAATCTTCACTTATGGTAGCAGATTTTCTTTTGCTTACGGTTATCTTATTTCACGGGATAATTTTCTTTCTCGCTACGCTATTAAGCAAGGACTTAAACAGCGCATTAGCAAAAAAAAAAAATTTATGATTTTTTTATTTATTTATTCATTTCTGGTAATGACACCAAGGATTCCTCAAAAGCGCCCTAGGTACTGTAGCTCGAAAGCCTGATGAAAAATTTTATGGAAAGATGATGAGAAGAAGATACAGTTTTAGAGGTGGGAGGAAAACCCCAGAGTAATATTCTGGGTAAAACCCACAGAATCAGGTAGGGACTGAAAACCCATTCTACTTGTGGACCGAGCCGGACAAAGTCCAACAAAGATAGGTGCTTTCGGTGGTTGAGAGTATGCGATGCTTCGTGTGTGGACAATCGTGACACGTTGTGTGCGTGAGCGTGTGCGTTGTTGCTTGGATGTTGCTATGGTGGGCGTGGCCTATTGGATCGGTGTATTGTAACCCTGGTTCAATGGCTAGGCTAGAATCGCTTACCAATTTGGCACAGGTCTCCTGAGTAACACGTGGGACAGAGGCAACGGATTGTCTGCAGTGTAGCCGGGACACACATGCCTCCATTCTGGCACTGCTGGGTGTCACATGGATTGACTTGGTGAAACAAAGCACAGAAAAAAGACAAATTTATTTCAAACAAATCGGAGTGTTTCTTAGGATCTTTCCTTGTGCAAACCAAAATCAAACTTTGGTAGCATACCAAAACAGAAATCTTCACAGATTTTCCTATAAATTTACAGGGTATGGAGATGGTGATGGTAGAAACAAACCGTTAAAATTTTTCTGCCTGGAATGCTGTATTTATCTAAAAAAGAGTAAAAAACAGTTTTGATCTCAGGGATATCCGGACTCCTGTGAATAGATTTGAAAATACTGTGAGCATTTTTCACTGTTTTCTCATAATGTGGGCACCGTATGGGACTGGGAATTTCACAGATGACTGTTACTGTATCTGTCTTGATATTTTTGCCCACGAATCTGCGTTTCTTTTGCAAAAACCTGAAGTTACCTTTAATGATGAGGTTGAAATGCTTGTAATTAATTATTACTATTATTATTATGATTGGTTAATTACATGAAACAAAATAACATTAAAATGCACATATGGCAACCGGAGGTTGAATTGCACTATACATTCGCACATAGAATGATTCTTAATTAAAGGAGTCTAAAAACATTTATGCAAGATAATAAACAGGAAAGATACAAGAGTAACGACACAATTTTAAAACAGACTACAAGCCTTTACAAGTCTGGTAAGTTCATAAAAAGGGGGAAAAGAATCTCCAACGGTACACGTTATTTAGAATCTCACAATAAACATGAACCCCAAACTACAGTTTACCGTACTTCACAAGAGAGATAACTTTGAAAGTGTTGGCAGAGTGACTTGTTTTGAAACTGCCGTCATAATCCAACCACATGAACTAACCTTCATTGATGGCGATATGGAACGTGCACACAGCACTATTCCCCACAGCGTCAGAGAATGTGTAGGTGACGGTTCCACCAATGTTTGGGAAAAAGAGATCTCCGGGATTGTGAGAGTTGCCGACAGACGGTGTCGTTCCCGAGTTGTCGGTGGCAGTCGGCTCTTGCCACGTGATGGCCAGTGCGCCGCCGCCTCGCAGAACAGTCCGAGTTATGTCCGGAGGACAGTACAATATTTCAGGTGGAGTGCTATCAACTGAAATGACACAAAAAGAGAGACAAATGAAGATTGGCAAGAAGAAACTATGCACAACCTTTGGACCAGCCTACATTATTCTAAATAGCACTCCGTACTAAAGACGTCACACAAGTGATTTGGCCAGCGCGCGCAAGTACAAAATCCCCGGATGTCAGACAAACATTGACTCACACACGCAATGGTACACCATGCATGCACACAAGCACACGCACACCAGACATTGCATGGTTGTAATGTTTGTCTGAGATCCAGTGTGCAATTTTTAGAGCAAGTGCGGAGTGCTATTGTCATATATTTCATTTTGAAGTACAGTTCAAACCCGTGACTTCTAGAATACCATACCGGTACTCCACGCTCCACACTGAGCAGTGTCCAGTCCTATCATGTTGGCAGTGTCAATCAGTGGTGTATCTGGGGCGTATCTATCACTAAGTGAACACAGAAAATTTGAACCCGCGACGTTGTTAAAAACTCCATTTTAGCATTTCGCATCTTACCTGGCGTCACTGAAACCTCAAAGCTACACACGTTGTTATTCCCTGAACTATCAGAGAAGGTATAGGTGACAGTCGTTGTGCCCAGGCCAAAGTTGGACCCTGAGGTATGGGTAGACTGGACGGTGGGCGTCTGGCCAGAGTTGTCTATGGCAGTGGGCATGTTCCACATCACAATGGTTCTGGTCACGCCGATGGGTACCTGCTGGCTGATGTCGGCCGGACAGAAGAGAATATTTGGTGGGATAGTATCCACTGCGAACATGCAAGAAGAACAAAACCACATGAGATAGATCAAGCATCCAGCACTCTTTGGGCATTTACGAAACAGAGGCTCAGGCTCAGGCGCCAGCACTGACATCCATGTGCTGAAAATATAGGATGTTGTTTGTCATTGAAGCTGAAGCTCTGTTTCCCTTTTCAAAGCAGAGAATCTATTTCCGAACCGGAGCCAAACGCCTCTATTTTGATACCCGTAATTGTAGAATGGATTCATGAAATGGAGCTGGAGCCCAAGACGGAGACTGAGACGGAGCCTGACCCATTGATATTTTAAGTTATGGTACATGCTTCAGAGAATACAAAACAATTTTGCAACTATGCTTAGTACCTTGAGCATACAGGGGCCAAATTCACGGCGCTGCTTAGCACAAACATTTGCTAAGCATGACATTTCTGTGTTTAATAAAAACAGGGTTGACAACCAGATTTCCGTGCTTTTTGTATCGCTTGTGATTGTTCTTTGGCTGTTGTTGGCTGACCTTGAATATCAAATGGAATTTTTAACAGTGGTTTGTTTTATTGGGCAACACATTCTTGTGCTAAGCAAATTTTGGTGCAGCTCCATTGATGCATGTCACAATATTTATGTTAAAATGTAACTTTTTAAAGGCCGGTAATATCATACTTTGGTAAGAAACTAAAACAGAAATGTTCACAGATTTACATATAACTTACAGGGTATGAAGATGGTGGTGGTAGAAACGTACCGTTAAAATGTTACCCCCTGAAATGGTGTATTTATCCAGAAATTATAACGACCGGAAATCTTTTTGATCTTTTAAAAGATCAAAAATAAATGAGAACAGACTTAAGAAATACTGTGGCAGTTTTTCACTGTTTTCTAAAAAAAAGTGGGCACCATATGGGACTGAAATTTTCATAGATGACTGTTACTGTATCTGTCTTGATATTTTTGCCCATGAATCTGCATTTCTTTGATAAAAACCAAAGTATGATATTACCTTTAAACTCCTTCAGGAGTATTTAGGAGGAAACCAAGAACCAAGAACCAAGAACAAAGAACCAAGAACCGAGAACCTACCATCCTGAGTGATGACAATGGTGAATGAGCAGATAGCAGTGTTGCCCGCTCCGTCTGTGGCTTGATACCGGATGGTGTAAGTTCCCTGTCGGAACTGGCCTTGGTTCTGGGACAGATTGACAATGTTGGGCGTCACTCCAGAGTTGTCCGTAGCCGTGGGATTGGTCCAGGTCACGAGTATACTGCTTGACCCGATGGGTATGGTCTGACTGATGTCACTTGGACAGCTGATAAACTGTGGAGGGGTGTTGTCAACTGAAATGGAAGCAAAACAAACACAGGAACAGTCACTTCTAATTATCGATATCTGGGAACCCCATTCAAAGATGTCTGTGTGTCACAATTAAAGGTATAATACATGATTGGTAAAGGTCACAAAATAACACTCACACTTTGTCTAATCCAACATGAACATGAAATGATAAACCTGTGAATATTTTAGCTTAATCAGATATAGTACAGATGGTATAGAATCAGATATAGATATAGTATCTACATGCACTACATGTCCCGGATTTCCCCTCCGGTCTTTTGCTCATGATTAGCTTTCCGGCTTCCCAGATTTCAATAAAAGATGATTGGCGGTGTACAAAATAATATACTGACACCACCGCATAATCTTTTTTAAACAAAAGAGGGCGCCACTCAAAAAATTTACCTTTGCCGCACTCTATATTACAGGGAGTACGTCCCTAATCATGGGACGTACAGCCTGCAATTATAGAGTGCGGCGGAGCGTAAATTCGTTTGTTGCCAGACGAAAGGCAGACGAAACACTGCAGTGATGGCAGACAGTATTTCGTGCCATCGGACCGGTCTATACACATAAGCTCATTGTATATTAAACAGCTAGGGGTTGTCGATCAATCTGGCAAAGTACCTTGAGTGACTGTAACTGTGAAGGAGCAAGTAGCAGAATTTCCAGACGAGTCCGTGGCAGTGTAGGTAACAGTCGTTTGTCCAACAGGAAACAAAGAGCCGGGCGGAAGTCCGGACGTTAGAGTCGGTTGAATGTTCTCGCCAGAGTTATCTGTTACTGACGGGACTGACCAGGTAACGACCACTTCGGAGGTGGTGCCGTCAATCTCAAACTGCCGGGCAATGTTGCTGGGGCAGGTCAGGAATTGTGGCGGTATGTTATCAACTGTAAAACAGAACAAAACAAAAGGAGACGGAAAAAATACAAAATGAAGGTCCAAAGATTAAGCGTGACTTTCTCGTGGCCCAAACTGTTGGTTAAATTAACATCGGAGATATTTAATCTGGACCTCTCATGGTGTTTTCTGAATAGTGTGGTTTCATACTCAAGATGCGGTGGTTGCCATGACATAATTATAATAATAATTAATAATTTGGGGAGGCTAATCATCCTTACTCGCAGCTGGGGTGCTGAATTGCGAAGGATGCGACTTCAACGTGATCGAGTAGCAGGCTTTCATGGGCGCCCTTGGCTGCCAGCCACATCAACCCATATATGATCACAGAATACAGCCTGAGATCGAAAGTGTTTGATTTTTGTGGAGGGAGGAAAACCGAATCACCTGGAGAAAAACCCTCGTAGCATAGGAGAGAACCAACGCACAACTCAACTCACATATGACCTAGGCCGGATTCGAACCCGGGCCACATTGGTGAGAGGCGAGTGCCTAACGCACTTGCCACCTATGCCTCCCTTGCCACCTATGAGTTGGGCGCACATTACATTATTCACACAATTCACAGCGTGAAATAAACTATGCATATAATATGCAAGACAGCAAAGAATGGTGGCGCAGGGGGGACATCACACATCAAGGGGCATGGCTTACTGGATCGGTGTTTTGACAGTCTACTTTTGCAAGATGGATCTTTACCTTCTTGAGTGATGTCGACTTCGAAGGAGCAAGTGGCAGAATTCCCAGATCCGTCCGTGGCTTGGTAGGTGATGGTGTAAGTTCCCTGTTGAAAGGAACCTGGATTCTGGGACAGGTTCACAATGGTGGGCGCGACTCCAGAATTGTCAGAGGCGGTTGGGGTATTCCACGGCACAATCACAGAGTTTGAGCCAATAGGTATGGATTGACTGATGTCATTTGGACAATTGAGGAATTGTGGAGGGGTGTTGTCAACTGAAATGAAAAAAAAGATACAAAGTTCATTTGAGACTGAAGGAAAATACTTCACATTCCAGCTGCACTAAGAATACAATGCTAGATTTCAGTTAGAGAAAATGAGAATCATTTAATATATAACTTTTGCAAGAAGGTACCAGCAACATATCAAGGCATTGGTTTAGTTTCCTTAAATGTTTCATTCATTACCTTGAGTGACTGTTACTGTAAATGAACAAGTAGCAGTATTTCCTGAAGGATCAGTTGCAGTATATTGAATGGTAGTTGGTTGGCCTGCAGTGAACAAAGATCCTGACTGGGGCCCAGATACTTGAGTGAGTTGAACATTGCCTCCAGAATTATCAGTGACACTTGGAAAAGGCCAGGAAACCGACAATCCAGTTGTGAAACCATCAGCCTCATATTGCTGGAAGATGTTGCTTGGACATGATGTGAATTGTGGCGGTTCATTGTCAACTGAAGAGAATTGTAAATTCAGTTACGTTAAAAAGAAAGCTACAATGTGAAGAAAAATTCACAATATTTTTTGAAAAGGTTAGTAAAACTAATAAAATTTCCATTAATATACTCGAGGTTGCCAAATACAGAGACTTTATTGTCGAAAGAGTCTTTTCAATAGGTAAAATTCATGAAAATAAAAAGCAAGGTCACTTACCTTCTTGAGTAATGACGATATTGAAAGTGCAGTCAGCAGCATTGTTTGATCCATCAGTTGCAGTGTAGGTTATGGTATAAGTTCCTTGATTAAATGGACCTGGGGTCTGGCCTGGATTGCTTATAGTAGGTTGAGCTCCAGAGTTGTCTGTTGCCACTGGGGTATTCCAACTTACAAAAGTAGAGGATGATCCAATAGGTATGGTCTGACTGATGTCACTTGGACAATTGAGAAATTGTGGAGGGGTGTTGTCAACTGAAATGAAAAAAGACCAAGATACAAAGTTCATTTGAGTCAGAAGAAAACATTTAAAATACAAGTTTGGGGAGCACTAAATAGGAAATCTTTATTTTCTGTTAGCCGATTCCCAAAAATAACTGTCATTAAATAAGCCTTTTTACAAGAGGGTACAGGCAACATAGAGGAGGCTTAACTTATCAAGGCATTGGTTTTGTTTCCTTAAATGTATCATTCATTACCTTGAGTGACTGTTACTGTAAATGAACAAGTAGCAGTATTTCCTGAAGGATCGGTTGCAGTATATTGAATGGTAGTTGGTTGGCCTGCAGTGAACAAAGATCCTGACTGGGGCCCAGATACTTGAGTGAGTTGAACATTGCCTCCAGAATTATCAGTGACACTTGGAAAAGGCCAGGAAACCGACAATCCAGTTGTGAAACCATCAGCCTCATATTGCTGGAAGATGTTGCTTGGACATGATGTGAATTGTGGCGGTTCATTGTCAACTAAAAACAAATTTCAAACAAAAATTATTACCAAAACAGTTCTACCATGTGCAGTCAGATTGTTTAAACTTGTCAACAGGATATAAACAAGGGTTATCCAAGAAAAATGAGAAGCGAAAAGAATATGGACATGATGCTTTGTTTTCCTTCATCAAAATGTTGGGGGCAAGACCAAATGAAACAATGTAAACAGCAGAGCTGTGCACACATGACACACAGGAAGAATAAACCAAGGAACCTCCATCTTTCAACTCCAGCTAAGAAAGCCCAAGCAAATGACAACATTGATCAGAGGTTTTTTCCCAAGAAATGGATGCATAAAGATAATAAGATACAGAGTCTCTTACCTTCTTGAGTAATGACGATATTGAAAGTGCACTGAGCAGCATTGTTTGATCCATCAGTTGCAGTGTAGGTGATGGTATAAGTTCCTTGATTAAATGGACCTGGGGTCTGGCCTGGATTGCTTATAGTAGGTTGAGCTCCAGAGTTGTCTGTTGCCACTGGAGTATTCCAACTTACAAAAGTAGAGGATGATCCAATTGGTATGGTCTGACTGATGTCACTTGGACAATTGAGAAATTGTGGAGGGGTGTTGTCAACTGAAATGAATAAAAAGACAAAGATACAAAGTTCATTGGAGTCACTAATTTGGGGAGCCCTAAATAGGAAATCTTTATTTTCAGTTAGCTGATTCAAGAAAATGACTGTCACTTAAATATACCTTTTTACAAAAGGGTAGAGGCAACACAGAGAAGGCTTAACTTATCAAGGCATTGGTTTACTTTCCTAAAATGTATCATTCGTTACCTTGAGTGACTGTTACTGTAAATGAACAAGTAGCAGTATTTCCTGAAGGATCAGTTGCAGTATATTGAATGGTAGTTGGTTGGCCTGCAGTGAACAAAGATCCTGACTGGGGCCCAGATACTTGAGTGAGTTGAACATTGCCTCCAGAATTATCAGTGACACTTGGAAAAGGCCAGGAAACCGACAATCCAGTTGTGAAACCATCAGCCTCATATTGCTGGAAGATGTTGCTTGGACATGATGTGAATTGTGGCGGTTCATTGTCAACTAAAAACAAATTTCAAACAAAAATTATTTCCAAAACAGTTTTACCATGTGGAGTTAGATTGTTTAAATTTGTCAACAGGATATAAACAAGAGTTATCAAAGAAAAATGTGAAACGAAAAGAATATGGACATGATGCTTTGTTTTCCTTCACCAAAATGTTGGGGGTAAGACCAAAATGAAACAATGTAAACAGCAGAGCTGTACACACATGACACACAGGAAGAATGAACCAAGGAACCTCCATCTTTCAACTCCAGCTAAGAAAGCCCAAGCAAATGACAACATTGATCAGAGGGTCCTTTCCCAAGAAATTGATGCATAAAGATAATAAGATACAGAGTCTCTTACCTTCTTGAGTAATGACGATATTGAAAGTGCACTGAGCAGCATTGTTTGATCCATCAGTTGCAGTGTAGGTGATGGTATAAGTTCCTTGATTAAATGGACCTGGGGTCTGGCCTGGATTGCTTAGAGTAGGTTGAGCTCCAGAGTTGTCTGTTGCCACTGGGGTATTCCAACTTACAAAAGTAGAGGATGATCCAATTGGTATGGTCTGACTGATGTCACTTGGACAATTGAGAAATTGTGGAGGGGTGTTGTCAACTGAAATGAAAAAAAGACAAAGATACAAAGTTCATTGGAGTCCAAAAAAAAAAAAATCAAATACAAATTTGGGGAGAACTGAATAGGAAATCTTTATTTTCTGTGAGCCAATTCCCGAAAAAGAGTGTCATTAAAATATGCCTTTTTAAAAGAGGGTACAGGCAACATAGAGAAGGCTTAACTTATCAAGGCATTAGTTTACTTTCCTTAAATGTATCATTCGTTACCTTGAGTGACTGTTACTGTAAATGAACAAGTAGCAGTATTTCCTGAAGGATCAGTTGCAGTATATTGAATGGTAGTTGGTTGGCCTGCAGTGAACAAAGATCCTGACTGGGGCCCAGATACTTGAGTGAGTTGAACATTGCCTCCAGAATTATCAGTGACACTTGGAAAAGGCCAGGAAACCGACAATCCAGTTGTGAAACCATCAGCCTCATATTGCTGGAAGATGTTGCTTGGACACGATGTGAATTGTGGCGGTTCATTGTCAACTGAAGAGAATAGTAAATTCAGTTACGTTAAAAATAAAGCTACAATGTGAAGAAAAATTCACAATATTTTTTGAAAAGGTTAGTTAAACTAATCAAATTTCCATTAATTTACTCGAGGTTGCCAAATACAGAAGACTTTATTGTCGAAAGAGTCTTTTCAATAGGTAAAATTCATGAAAATAAAAAGCATGGTCACTTACCTTCTTGAGTAATGACGATATTGAAAGTGCAGTCAGCAGCATTGTTTGATCCATCAGTTGCAGTGTAGGTGATGGTATAAGTTCCTTGATTAAATGGACCTGGGGACTGGCCTGGATTGCTTATAGTAGGTTGAGCTCCAGAGTTGTCTGTTGCCACTGGGGTATTCCAACTTACAAAAGTAGAGGATGATCCAATTGGTATGGTCTGACTGATGTCACTTGGACAATTGAGAAATTGTGGAGGGGTGTTGTCAACTGAAATGAAAAAAAAAGACAAAGATACAAAGTTCATTGGAGTTTGGAGAAAATATTTCAAATACAAATTAGGGGAGCACTAAATAGGAAATCTTTATTTTCTGTTAGCTGATTCCCGAAAATGACTGTCATTAAAATATGCCTTTTACAAAAGGGTACAGGCAACAAAGAGAAGGCTTAACATATCAAGGCATTGGTTAAGTTTCCTTAAATGTATCATTCATTACCTTGAGTGACTGTTACTGTAAATGAACAAGTAGCAGTATTTCCTGAAGGATCAGTTGCAGTATATTGAATGGTAGTTGGTTGGCCTGCAGTGAACAAAGATCCTGACTGGGGTCCAGATACTTGAGTGAGTTGAACATTGCCTCCAGAATTATCAGTGACACTTGGAAAAGGCCAGGAAACCGACAATCCAGTTGTGAAACCATCAGCCTCATATTGCTGGAAGATGTTGCTTGGACATGATGTGAATTGTGGCGGTTCATTGTCAACTAAAAACAAATTTCAAACAAAAATTATTTCCAAAACAGTTTTACCATGTTGAGTCAGATTGTTTAAATTTGTCAACAGGATATAAACAAGAGATACCAAAGTAAAATGAGAAATGAAAGGAATATGGACATGATGCTTTGTTTTCCTTCACAAAAATGTTGGGGGTAAGACCAAAATGAAACAATGTAAACGGCAGAGCTGTACACACATGACACACAGGAAGAATAAACCAAGGAACCTCCATCTTTCAACTCCAGCTAAGTAAGCCCAAGCAAATGACAACATTGATCAGAGAGTCTTTTCCCAAGAAATGGATGCAAAAAGAGAGAAGATACAGAGTCTCTTACCTTCTTGAGTAATGACGATATTGAAAGTGCACTGAGCAGCATTGTTTGATCCATCAGTTGCAGTGTAGGTGATGGTATAAGTTCCTTGATTAAATGGACCTGGGGTCTGGCCTGGATTGCTTAGAGTAGGTTGAGCTCCAGAGTTGTCTGTTGCCACTGGGGTATTCCAACTTACAAAAGTAGAGGATGATCCAATTGGTATGGTCTGACTGATGTCACTTGGACAATTGAGAAATTGTGGAGGGGTGTTGTCAACTGAAATGAAAAAAAGACAAAGATACAAAGTTCATTGGAGTCCAAAAAAAAAAAATCAAATACAAATTTGGGGAGAACTGAATAGGAAATCTTTATTTTCTGTGAGCCAATTCCCGAAAAAGAGTGTCATTAAAATATGCCTTTTTAAAAGAGGGTAGAGGCAACACAGAGAAGGCTTAACTTATCAAGGCATTAGTTTACTTTCTTTAAATGTATCATTCGTTACCTTGAGTGACTGTTACTGTAAATGCACAAGTAGCAGTATTTCCTGAAGGATCAGTTGCAGTATATTGAATGGTAGTTGGTTGGCCTGCAGTGAACAAAGATCCTGACTGGGGCCCAGATACTTGAGTGAGTTGAACATTGCCTCCAGAATTATCAGTGACACTTGGAAAAGGCCAGGAAACCGACAATCCAGTTGTGAAACCATCAGCCTCATATTGCTGGAAGATGTTGCTTGGACATGATGTGAATTGTGGCGGTTCATTGTCAACTGAAGAGAATAGTAAATTCAGTTACGTTAAAAAGAAAGCTACAATGTGAAGAAAAATTCACAATATTTTTTGAAAAGGTTAGTTAAACTAATCAAATTTCCATTAATTTACTCGAGGTTGCCAAATACAGAAGACTTTATTGTCGAAAGAGTCTTTTCAATAGGTAAAATTCATGAAAATAAAAAGCATGGTCACTTACCTTCTTGAGTAATGACGATATTGAAAGTGCAGTCAGCAGCATTGTTTGATCCATCAGTTGCAGTGTAGGTGATGGTATAAGTTCCTTGATTAAATGGACCTGGGGTCTGGCCTGGATTGCTTATAGTAGGTTGAGCTCCAGAGTTGTCTGTTGCCACTGGGGTATTCCAACTTACAAAAGTAGAGGATGATCCAATTGGTATGGTCTGACTGATGTCACTTGGACAATTGAGAAATTGTGGAGGGGTGTTGTCAACTGAAATGAAAAAAAGACAAAGATACAAAGTTCATTGGAGTCCAAAAAAAAAAATTTTTCGAATACAAATTTGGAGAGAACTAAATAGGAAATCTTTATTTTCTGTGAGCCGATTCCCGAAAATGACTGTGATTAAAATATGCCTTTTTACAAGAGGGTACAGGCAACATAGAGGAGGCTTAACTTATCAAGGCATTGGTTTAGTTTCCTTAAATGTATCATTCATTACCTTGAGTGACTGTTACTGTAAATGAACAAGTAGCAGTATTTCCTGAAGGATCAGTTGCAGTATATTGAATGGTAGTTGGTTGGCCTGCAGTGAACAAAGATCCTGACTGGGGTCCAGATACTTGAGTGAGTTGAACATTGCCTCCAGAATTATCAGTGACACTTGGAAAAGGCCAGGAAACCGACAATCCAGTTGTGAAACCATCAGCCTCATATTGCTGGAAGATGTTGCTTGGACATGATGTGAATTGTGGCGGTTCATTGTCAACTGAAGAGAATAGTAAATTCAGTTACGTTAAAAAGAAAGCTACAATGTGAAGAAAAATTCACAATATTATTTTGGAAAGGTTAGTAAAACTAATCAAATTTCCATTAATATACTCGAGGTTGCCAAATACAGAAGACTTTATTGTCGAAAGAGTCTTTTCAATAGGTAAAATTCATGAAAATAAAAAGCATGGTCACTTACCTTCTTGAGTAATGACGATATTGAAAGTGCAGTCAGCAGCATTGTTTGATCCATCAGTTGCAGTGTAGGTGATGGTATAAGTTCCTTGATTAAATGGACCTGGGGTCTGGCCTGGATTGCTTATAGTAGGTTGAGCTCCAGAGTTGTCTGTTGCCACTGGGGTATTCCAACTTACGAAAGTAGACGATGATCCAATTGGTATGGTCTGACTGATGTCACTTGGACAATTGAGAAATTGTGGAGGGGTGTTGTCAACTGAAAAATAAAAAAGAAGACAAAGATATAAAGTTCATTGGAGTTTGGAGAAAATATTTCAAAAACAAATTAGGGGAGCACTCAATAGGAAATCTTTATTTTCTGTTAGCTGATTCCCGAAAATGACTGTCATTAAAATAATTTATGCCTTTTACAAAAGGGTACAGGCAACAAAGAGAAGGCTTAACTTATCAAGGCATTGGTTAAGTTTCCTTAAATGTATCATTCATTACCTTGAGAGACTGTTACTGTAAATGCACAAGTAGCAGTATTTCCTGAAGGATCAGTTGCAGTATATTGAATGGTAGTTGGTTGGCCTGCAGTGAACAAAGATCCTGACTGGGGTCCAGATACTTGAGTGAGTTGAACATTGCCTCCAGAATTATCAGTGACACTTGGAAAAGGCCAGGAAACCGACAATCCAGTTGTGAAACCATCAGCCTCATATTGCTGGAAGATGTTGCTTGGACATGATGTGAATTGTGGTGGTTCATTGTCAACTAAAAACAAATTTCAAACAAAAATTATTACCAAAACAGTTTTACCATGTGGAGTCAGATTGTTTAAATTTGTCAACAGGATATAAACAAGGGTTATCCAAGACAAATGAGAAATGAATAAAATATGGACATGATGCTATGTTTTTATTCACAATATTGCTGGGGCAAGACCAAATGAAACAATGTAAACAGCAGAGCTGTACACACATGACACACAGGAAGAATGAACTAAGGAACCTCCATCTTTCAACTCCAGCTAAGTAAGCCCAAGCAAATGACAACATTGATCAGAGAGTCTTTTCCCAAGAAATGGATGCATAAAGAGAATAAGATACAGAGTCTCTTACCTTCTTGAGTAATGACGATATTGAAAGTGCACTGAGCAGCATTGTTTGATCCATCAGTTGCAGTGTAGGTGATGGTATAAGTTCCTTGATTAAATGGACCTGGGGTCTGGCCTGGATTGCTTAGAGTAGGTTGAGCTCCAGAGTTGTCTGTTGCCACTGGAGTATTCCAACTTACAAAAGTAGAGGATGATCCAATTGGTATGGTCTGACTGATGTCACTTGGACAATTGAGAAATTGTGGAGGGGTGTTGTCAACTAAAATGAAACAAAAGACAAAGATACAAAGTTCATTTGAAACCAAAGGAATTTACTTCAAATACAAATTTGGGGAGAACTAAATAGGAAATCTTTATTTTCTGTGAGCCGATTCCCGAAAATGAGTGTAATTAAAATATGCCTTATTACAAGAGGGTACAGGCAACATAGAGAATGCTTAACTTATCAAGGCATTGGTTTAGTTTCCTTAAATGTATCATTCATTACCTTGAGTGACTGTTACTGTAAATGAACAAGTAGCAGTATTTCCTGAAGGATCGGTTGCAGTATATTGAATGGTAGTTGGTTGGCCTGCAGTGAACAAAGATCCTGACTGGGGCCCAGATACTTGAGTGAGTTGAACATTGCCTCCAGAATTATCAGTGACACTTGGAAAAGGCCAGGAAACCGACAATCCAGTTGTGAAACCATCAGCCTCATATTGCTGGAAGATGTTGCTTGGACATGATGTGAATTGTGGTGGTTCATTGTCAACTAAAAACAAATTTCAAACAAAAATTATTTCCAAAACAGTTTTACCATGTGGAGTCAGATTGTTTAAATTTGTCAACAGGATATAAACAAGGGTTATCCAAGAAAAATGTGAAACGAAAAGAATATGGACATGATGCTATGTTTTCATTCACAATATTGCTGGGGCAAGACCAAATCAAACAATGTTAACAGCAGAGCTGTACACACATGACACACAGGAAGAATGAACTAAGGAACCTCCATCTTTCAACTCCAGCTAAGTAAGCCCAAGCAAATGACAACATTGATCAGAGGGTCCTTTCCCAAGAAATGGATGCATAAAGATAATAAGATACAGAGCCTCTTAATTACCTTCTTGAGTAATGACGATATTGAAAGTGCACTGAGCAGCATTGTTTGATCCATCAGTTGCAGTGTAGGTGATGGTATAAGTTCCTTGATTAAATGGACCTGGGGTCTGGCCTGGATTGCTTATAGTAGGTTGAGCTCCAGAGTTGTCTGTTGCCACTGGAGTATTCCAACTTACAAAAGTAGAGGATGATCCAATTGGTATGGTCTGGCTGATGTCACTTGGACAATTGAGAAATTGTGGAGGTGTGTTGTCAACTAAAATGAAACAAAAGACAAAGATACAAAGTTCATTTGAAACCAAAGTAAATTACTTCAAATACAAATTTGGGGAGAACTAAATAGGAAATCTTTATTTTCTGTGAGCCGATTCCCGAAAATGACTGTCACTAAAATATGCCTTTATACAAGAGGGTACAGGCAACATAGAGAAGGCTTCACTTATCAAGGCATTGGTTTAGTTTCCTTAAATGTATCATTCATTACCTTGAGAGACTGTTACTGTAAATGAACAAGTAGCAGTATTTCCTGAAGGATCAGTTGCAGTATATTGAATGGTAGTTGGTTGGCCTGCAGTGAACAAAGATCCTGACTGGGGTCCAGATACTTGAGTGAGTTGAACATTGCCTCCAGAATTATCAGTGACACTTGGAAAAGGCCAGGAAACCGACAATCCAGTTGTGAAACCATCAGCCTCATATTGCTGGAAGATGTTGCTTGGACATGATGTGAATTGTGGCGGTTCATTGTCAACTGAAGAGAATTGTAAATTCAGTTACGTTAAAAAGAAAGCTACAATGTGAAGAAAAATTCACAATATTTTCTGAAAAGGTTAGTGAAACTAATAAAATTTCCATTAATATACTCGAGGTTGCCAAATACAGAAGACTTTATTGTCGAAAGAGTCTTTTCAATAGGTACAATTCATGAAAATAAAAAGCATGGTCACTTACCATCTTGAGTAATGACGATATTGAAAGTGCAGTCAGCAGCATTGTTTGATCCATCAGTTGCAGTGTAGGTGATGGTATAAGTTCCTTGATTAAATGGACCTGGGGCCTGGCCTGGATTGCTTAGAGTAGGTGGAGCTCCAGAGTTGTCTGTTGCCACTGGGGTATTCCAACTTACAAAAGTAGAGGATGATCCAATTGGTATGGTCTGACTGATGTCACTTGGACAATTGAGAAATTGTGGAGGGGTGTTGTCAACTGAAATGAAAAAAAGACAAAGTTACAAAGTTCATTGGAGTCCCAAAAAAAAATTTCTAATACAAATTTGGGGAGAACTATATAGGAAATCTTTATTTTCTATGAGCGATTCCCCAAAATGACTGTCATTAAAATATGCCTTTTTACAAGAGGGTACAGGCAACATAGAGGAGGCTTAACTTATCAAGGCATTGGTTTAGTTTCCTTAAATGTATCATTCATTACCTTGAGTGACTGTTACTGTAAATGAACAAGTAGCAGTATTTCCTGAAGGATCAGTTGCAGTATATTGAATGGTAGTTGGTTGGCCTGCAGTGAACAAAGATCCTGACTGGGGCCCAGATACTTGAGTGAGTTGAACATTGCCTCCAGAATTATCAGTGACACTTGGAAAAGGCCAGGAAACTGATAATCCAGTTGTGAAACCATCAGCCTCATATTGCTGGAAGATGTTGCTTGGACATGATGTGAATTGTGGCGGTTCATTGTCAACTAAAAACAAAATTCACACAAAAATTATTTCCAAAACAGTTTTACCATGTGGAGTCAGATTGTTTAAATTTGTCAACAGGATATAAACAAGAGTTACCAAAGTAAAATGAGAAATGAAAATAATATGGACATGATGGTTTGTTTTCCTTCACCAAAATGTTGGGGGTAAGACCAAAATGAAACAATGTAAACAGCAGAGCTGTACACACATGACACACAGGAAGAATGAACTAAGGAACCTCCATCTTTCAACTCCAGCTAAGAAAGCCCAAGCAAATGACAACATTGATCAAAGGATCTTTTCCAAAGAAATGGATGCATAAAGATAATAAGATACAGAGTCTCTTACCTTCTTGAGTAATGAAGATATTGAAAGTGCACTGAGCAGCATTGTTTGATCCATCGGTTGCAGTGTAGGTGATGGTATAAGTTCCTTGATTAAATGGACCTGGGGCCTGGCCTGGATTGCTTAGAGTAGGTGGAGCTCCAGAGTTGTCTGTTGCCACTGGGGTATTCCAACTTACAAAAGTAGAGGATGATCCAATTGGTATGGTCTGACTGATGTCACTTGGACAATTGAGAAATTGTGGAGGGGTGTTGTCAACTAAAATGAAACAAAAGACAAAGATACAAAGTTCATTTGAAACCAAAGTAAAATACTTCAAATACAAATTTGGGGAGAACTAAATTGGAAATCTTTATTTTCTGTGAGCCGATTCCCGAAAATGACTATCATTAAAATATGCCTTTTTACAAGAGGGTACAGGCAACATAGAGGAGGCTTAACTTATCAAGGCATTGGTTTAGTTTCCTTAAATGTATCATTCATTACCTTGAGTGACTGTTACTGTAAATGAACAAGTAGCAGTATTTCCTGAAGGATCAGTTGCAGTATATTGAATGGTAGTTGGTTGGCCTGCAGTGAACAAAGATCCTGACTGGGGCCCAGATACTTGAGTGAGTTGAACATTGCCTCCAGAATTATCAGTGACACTTGGAAAAGGCCAGGAAACCGACAATCCAGTTGTGAAACCATCAGCCTCATATTGCTGGAAGATGTTGCTTGGACATGATGTGAATTGTGGCGGTTCATTGTCAACTAAAAACAAATTTCAAACAAAAATTATTTTCCAAAACAGTTTTACCATGTGGAGTCAGATTGTTTAAATTTGTCAACAGGATATAAACAAGAGTTACCAAAGTAAAATGAGAAATGAAAAGAATATGGACATGACGCTTTGATTTCCTTCACCAAAATGTTGGGGGTAAGACCAAAATGAAACAATGTAAACAGCAGAGCTGTGCACACATGACACATAGGAAGAATGAACTAAGGAACCTCCATCTTTCAACTCCAGCTAAGAAAGCCCAAGCAAATGACAACATTGATCAAAGGATCTTTTCCCAAGAAATGGATGCATAAAGATAATAAGATACAGAGTCTCTTACCTTCTTGAGTAATGACGATATTGAAAGTGCACTGAGCAGCATTGTTTGATCCATCGGTTGCAGTGTAGGTGATGGTATAAGTTCCTTGATTAAATGGACCTGGGGCCTGGCCTGGATTGCTTAGAGTAGGTGGAGCTCCAGAGTTGTCTGTTGCCACTGGGGTATTCCAACTTACAAAAGTAGAGGATGATCCAATTGGTATGGTCTGACTGATGTCACTTGGACAATTGAGAAATTGTGGAGGGGTGTTGTCAACTAAAATGAAACAAAAGACAAAGATACAAAGTTCATTTGAAACCAAAGTAAATTACTTCAAATACAAATTTGGGGAGAACTAAATTGGAAATCTTTATTTTCTGTGAGCCGATTCCCGAAAATGACTATCATTAAAATATGCCTTTTTACAAGAGGGTACAGGCAACATAGAGGAGGCTTAACTTATCAAGGCATTGGTTTAGTTTCCTTAAATGTATCATTCATTACCTTGAGTGACTGTTACTGTAAATGAACAAGTAGCAGTATTTCCTGAAGGATCAGTTGCAGTATATTGAATGGTAGTTGGTTGGCCTGCAGTGAACAAAGATCCTGACTGGGGCCCAGATACTTGAGTGAGTTGAACATTGCCTCCAGAATTATCAGTGACACTTGGAAAAGGCCAGGAAACCGACAATCCAGTTGTGAAACCATCAGCCTCATATTGCTGGAAGATGTTGCTTGGACATGATGTGAATTGTGGCGGTTCATTGTCAACTAAAAACAAATTTCAAACAAAAATTATTTTCCAAAACAGTTTTACCATGTGGAGTCAGATTGTTTAAATTTGTCAACAGGATATAAACAAGAGTTACCAAAGTAAAATGAGAAATGAAAAGAATATGGACATGACGCTTTGTTTTCCTTCAGCAAAATGTTGGGGGTAAGACCAAAATGAAACAATGTAAACGGCAGAGCTGTACACACATGACACACAGGAAGAATGAACTAAGGAACCTCCATCTTTCAACTCCAGCTAAGAAAGCCCAAGCAAATGACAACATTGATCAAAGGATCTTTTCCCAAGAAATGGATGCATAAAGATAATAAGATACAGAGTCTCTTACCTTCTTGAGTAATGACGATATTGAAAGTGCACTGAGCAGCATTGTTTGATCCATCGGTTGCAGTGTAGGTGATGGTATAAGTTCCTTGATTAAATGGACCTGGGGCCTGGCCTGGATTGCTTAGAGTAGGTGGAGCTCCAGAGTTGTCTGTTGCCACTGGGGTATTCCAACTTACAAAAGTAGAGGATGATCCAATTGGTATGGTCTGACTGATGTCACTTGGACAATTGAGAAATTGTGGAGGGGTGTTGTCAACTAAAATGAAACAAAAGACAAAGATACAAAGTTCATTTGAAACCAAAGTAAATTACTTCAAATACAAATTTGGGGAGAACTAAATTGGAAATCTTTATTTTCTGTGAGCCGATTCCCGAAAATGACTATCATTAAAATATGCCTTTTTACAAGAGGGTACAGGCAACATAGAGGAGGCTTTACTTATCAAGGCATTGGTTTAGTTTCCTTAAATGTATCATTCATTACCTTGAGTGACTGTTACTGTAAATGAACAAGTAGCAGTATTTCCTGAAGGATCAGTTGCAGTATATTGAATGGTAGTTGGTTGGCCTGCAGTGAACAAAGATCCTGACTGGGGCCCAGATACTTGAGTGAGTTGAACATTGCCTCCAGAATTATCAGTGACACTTGGAAAAGGCCAGGAAACCGACAATCCAGTTGTGAAACCATCAGCCTCATATTGCTGGAAGATGTTGCTTGGACATGATGTGAATTGTGGCGGTTCATTGTCAACTAAAAACAAATTTCAAACAAAAATTATTTTCCAAAACAGTTTTACCATGTGGAGTCAGATTGTTTAAATTTGTCAACAGGATATAAACAAGAGTTACCAAAGTAAAATGAGAAATGAAAAGAATATGGACATGACGCTTTGATTTCCTTCACCAAAATGTTGGGGGTAAGACCAAAATGAAACAATGTAAATGGCAGAGCTGTACACACATGACACACAGGAATAATGAACTAAGGAACCTCCATCTTTCAACTCCAGCTTAGAAAGCCCAAGCAAATGACAACATTGATCAGAGGATCTTTTCCGAAGAAATGGATGCATAAAGATAATAAGATACAGAGTCTCTTACCTTCTTGAGTAATGACGATATTGAAAGTGCACTGAGCAGCATTGTTTGATCCATCAGTTGCAGTGTAGGTGATGGTATAAGTTCCTTGATTAAATGGACCTGGGGCCTGGCCTGGATTGCTTAGAGTAGGTGGAGCTCCAGAGTTGTCTGTTGCCACTGGGGTATTCCAACTTACAAAAGTAGAGGATGATCCAATAGGTATGGTCTGACTGATGTCACTTGGACAATTGAGAAATTGTGGAGGGGTGTTGTCAACTAAAATGAAACAAAAGACAAAGATACAAAGTTCATTTGAAACCAAAGGAAATTACTTCAAATACAAATTTGGGGAGAACTAAATTGGAAATCTTTATTTTCTGTGAGCCGATTCCCGAAAATGACTATCATTAAAATATGCCTTTTTACAAGAGGGTACAGGCAACATAGAGAAGGCTTAACTTATCAAGGCATTAGTTTAGTTTCCTTAAATGTATCATTCATTACCTTGAGTGACTGTTACTGTAAATGAACAAGTAGCAGTATTTCCTGAAGAATCAGTTGCAGTATATTGAATGGTAGTTGGTTGGCCTGCAGTGAACAAAGATCCTGACTGGGGTCCAGATACTTGAGTGAGTTGAACATTGCCTCCAGAATTATCAGTGACACTTGGAAAAGGCCAGGAAACCGACAATCCTGTTGTGAAACCATCAGCTTCATATTGCTGGAAGATGTTGCTTGGACATGATGTGAATTGTGGCGGTTCATTGTCAACTAAAAACAAATTTCAAACAAAAATTATTTTCCAAAACAGTTTTACCATGTGGAGTCAGATTGTTTAAATTTGTCAACAGGATATAAACAAGAGTTACCAAAGTAAAATGAGAAATGAAAAGAATATGGACATGATGCTTTGTTTTCCTTCAGCAAAATGTTGGGGGTAAGACCAAAATGAAACAATGTAAACGGCAGAGCTGTACACACATGACACACAGGAAGAATGAACTAAGGAACCTCCATCTTTCAACTCCAGCTTAGAAAGCCCAAGCAAATGACAACATTGATCAGAGGATCTTTTCCCAAGAAATGGATGCATAAAGATAATAAGATACAGAGTCTCTTACCTTCTTGAGTAATGACGATATTGAAAGTGCACTGAGCAGCATTGTTTGATCCATCTGTTGCAGTGTAGGTGATGGTATAAGTTCCTTGATTAAATGGACCTGGGGCCTGGCCTGGATTGCTTAGAGTAGGTGGAGCTCCAGAGTTGTCTGTTGCCACTGGGGTATTCCAACTTACAAAAGTAGAGGATGATCCAATTGGTATGGTCTGACTGATGTCACTTGGACAATTGAGAAATTGTGGAGGGGTGTTGTCAACTGAAATGAAAACAAGACAAAGATAGTAAGTTCATTGGAGTCCAAAGAAAATATTTCAAACACAAATTTAGGGAGCACTAAATAGGAAATTTTTATTTGCTATTAGCCGATGACTGTCATTAAAATATACTTTTTGCAAGAAGGTACAGGCAACATAGAGAAGGCTTCACTTATCAAGGCATTGGTTTAGTTTCCTTAAATGTATCATTCATTACCTTGAGTGACTGTTACTGTAAATGAACAAGTAGCAGTATTTCCTGAAGGATCAGTTGCAGTATATTGAATGGTAGTTGGTTGGCCTGCAGTGAACAAAGATCCTGACTGGGGCCCAGATACTTGAGTGAGTTGAACATTGCCTCCAGAATTATCAGTGACACTTGGAAAAGGCCAGGAAACCGACAATCCAGTTGTGAAACCATCAGCCTCATATTGCTGGAAGATGTTGCTTGGACACGATGTGAATTGTGGCGGTTCATTGTCAACTAAAAACAAATTTCAAACAAAAATTATTTCCAAAACAGTTTTACCATGTGGAGTCTGATTGTTCAATTTTTTTTAAAGTATACACACATGAAGAATGAGGTACAGAAATAATTCAGGCACCACGGTGTGTTTTCAATCTCCAAAATCGTTCACATGAAGAGAATCGTAAAGGCTCACTGTCAACTACTCAAGAAAATTTAATGTTGAGTTACTCACAAGTCCACGTGCCAAATGAACAAGATTGAAACACAATATATAAGGTGCTTGGAGTTAGAAGGGCCAAGTGCGTTTTGATCCTAGCAGGATCTTTACCAAAGGCTTAAGGAAGATTTCCGCCAATAATGGTCAAATGAACAACCTGAATCTGTCTGCGAAATGAATTATAATCACAGATCTAGATGACAAGTAAAGACAATTGCAGATTGGAACTAAAGAATACAATTGCTTTGTCTTCCAAAAATCAGTATCCTGTTCAGTGACATTTAATGGGTGTCGTGGAGAATTAAACTATTCAGGAGGTCGTCGGTTCGGTTCGATTCCTGCTCCAGCCAATTTTTCTTTGTTAACTTTTCAATGACTTTAAATTTAGTCAGTTTCCCTTGGGGTTATTCCTTGTGGTTATTTGATGGTTATATTAATTAAAAAGTCGTATCCTCTTTGAGTGATCCCCCATGCACTGTTCCCAGGTTGCAGCATTGCTGCGCGTATCGGTGAAATTATCCTTGGGGTATGGCAGTTTGTGCATGGTTTCATGGCTTCTGACTGCCAAACAAACAAAGATAATTGGCTATTTGGGACACCACCAATGTAGGGCTGGATGGCTCAGTTGGTAGAGTGCCTGTACGGTATTCAGGAGGTCGCCAGTTCGAATCCCGCTACAGTCAATTTTTCTTTGTTCACCTTTCAGAGAATTAAAACTGAATATATATACTGATAGATACAAAAATAAGGCGTCTCTATCTCACTTACATTCTTGAGTAATGACAACATTGATCAGAGGGTCTTTTCCCAAGAAATGGATGCATAAAGAGAATAAGATACAAAGTCTCTTACCTGCTTGAGTAATGAAGATATTGAAAGTGCACTGAGCAGCATTGTTTGATCCATCGGTTGCAGTGTAGGTGATGGTATAAGTTCCTTGATTAAATGGACCTGGGGCCTGGCCTGGATTGCTTAGAGTAGGTGGAGCTCCAGAGTTGTCTGTTGCCACTGGGGTATTCCAACTTACAAAAGTAGAGGATGATCCAATTGGTATGGTCTGACTGATGTCACTTGGACAATTGAGAAATTGTGGAGGGGTGTTGTCAACTGAAATGAAAGAAAAGACAAAGATTCAGATGTTCCTCAGTGTATGACTCAAGGTATATACTTTAAAAGCACATTATTAGCCGAACAAAGAATAAAATGTTGTCTTCAGTTAGTTGATTTATGAAAATGACAGTCATTCAGTGTTGTATTCGAGTTCACAACCTCCGAAGCCAAGACAAGAATATGAGTCATGGGTCTCCGAGGCCAAGCCAAGGCCAAGACCCGGTCACTCACCAGCATTCGAGACTGAGGCCAAGTTCGAGTCATGGGTTTCTGAGGCCAAGGCCAAAGCCGAGGCCAGATCACTCAAGAGCATTCAAGGCCAAGTTCGAGTCATGGGTTTCCGAGGCCAAGGCCAAAGCCGAGGCCAGATCACTCAAGAGCATTCAAGGTCAAGGCCGAGTCATGGGTTTCCGAGGCCAAGGCCGAGTCATTCACGAGCATTCAAGGCCGAGGCCGAGTAGAGCCTGAGTCATGGGTTCCCCAGGCAGAGGTCGGGTCACTCACAAGCATTCAAGGCCGAGGCTGAGGCCATGTCATGGGTTTTCGAGGTCAATGCTGAGGCCAAATCACTAGGTCGAGTCATGGGTTTCTGAGGTCGAGGCCGGGTCAATCACGAGCATTCTAAGCCGAGTCCAAGTCATGGGTTTCCGAGGCCAAGGCCAGGGCCGAGTCATTCACGAGCATTTGAGGCCAAGGCCAAGTTTGAGGCCAAGGCCAAGTTTGAGGCCTACGCCGAGTCCTACGCCAAGGCCAAGTCGCTCACAAGCATTTGAGACCGAGGCCGAGTTTGTGGCCGAGTTAGAGTCATGGGTTTCAGAGGCCAAGGCCGAGTCAATCACAAGCATTTAAGGCCAAGGCCGAGTCTGAGTCATGGGCTTCTGAGGCCGAGGCCAAGGCCACAGTGTCCCAAACCAAGGCTAAGGCCGATTGTGTACACACAACACATTTATAAAAGAAAAGGCGACTTCAGGCATTGAATGTGGGAACAGCCACAGCCACTTTAGCCTTCTAAATTTTTTAAAAATTAGGTACCAAGGCCAGTGATAAGGGCACCACGGCAAAAATTTATTTAAGGCACATCAGGGCATAGGAGCCATGTCAAACAAACGCAATTTTCTAAGGAGTTTTTCTTTCATGGCTTGTTTGGTTTTTATGCAATATTGGTTATTGGTATCTTTTTTTTTTCAGTATATCAAATATCAATAATTTGCAAAATTATAAAATTAATTTTTTTGTTACCTTGAGAGACTGTTACTGTAAATGAACAAGTAGCAGTATTTCCTGAAGGATCAGTTGCAGTATATTGAATGGTAGTTGGTTGGCCTGCAGTGAACAAAGATCCTGACTGGGGTCCAGATACTTGAGTGAGTTGAACATTGCCTCCAGAATTATCAGTGACACTTGGAAAAGGCCAGGAAACCGACAATCCAGTTGTGAAACCATCAGCCTCATATTGCTGGAAGATGTTGCTTGGACACGATGTGAATTGTGGCGGCTGATTATCAGCTAGAGAGAATCAGAAATTCAGTTACTTGAAAAATACTTTAACATTTTTACAAAACTTTTTTTTTTGACATGTGTATGAAACTACTGTACAGACCTTTTCAGCACTGATTGCCAATAATTAGTGTTTAACTGCACTCTTTGTGCTAGTGCTAATCTTAAACGTGAATCGTTGGGGTAGATTTTGTGTATACACCAATCCGACGGCGCGACCATCGAGGTAAGAAACACCCAGGTGTGTCCCCGGCCGTATTTTGTCCGGCAACAAAAGAATTTACGTCCCCCGCACTCTATATTGCGTGGTGTTTGTCCCCTAATCATGGGATGTACACCCTGCAATTATAGGGTGCGGCGGAGCATAAATTATTTTATTGCCGGACAAAATACGGGCGGGGACACACCAGTAATGGCGGGTGTTTTTTACCTCCATGTTTGCGCCGTCGGATAGGGGTATATACTTTCAAACAAAGCTTGCCTTTGAATTTTCTGATTGATAAGAAGAAATGCATGAAACTTAAAGGCACAGTACGTGATCTGTAACAACCCAGACAGAAATTTTCACAGATTTATGTATAATTTTCACAAATTCATTATGTAACGATGGTGCTGGTAGAAACATACCGTCAAAACATTTCCAACTGAAATGGTGTAATTATCCAAAAATTAGTTAAACAAATTTAGACCGAAAACAGTTTTGATATCGAGTTAAGATCAAAACCATTTTCTATGTTTTAGCAGAAAAATTGAGTCGGGTTTTCGTTATTTTCTCGTGACTCACATGTCTGATTGAGCTCAAATTTTCACAGGTTTATCATTTCATGTACATGTTGGATCAGACAAAGTGTGAGTGCTGTTCTGTGACCTTTACCAATCATGAATTGTACCTTTAACGGGAAAACGTCAAACTTACCGGCCACGCTGACAACTACATTGAACTGGCACTGGGCAGAGTTGCCAGCTTGATCTGTGAACGTGTACGTGACAGGGGTTGTTCCGATTGTAAAGCTAGATCCAGAAGTCTGCGACTGCTGAATGGTTGGTGCAAAGCCTGTATTGTCAGTGGCTGAAACGGTCTGCCAGAAGACGTTAGTGGCCGAGACACCAAATTGCGCCTCTGCGGTGATGGCATTCGTCGGACAATTCTGGATGACTGGTGGCACCCCGTCAACTATGGCAGAGAGGGACAAAAAACAAACAAAAACTTGCAAATTGATTCACTCAACAAGGGATTCGTGCATTATGGGCCTTTTTCGAAACAGAGGCTCAGGCTCAGGTTCCGTCACCCATATATATGCTGAAAATCAGTGTTGTAGTACTCGTACCGAGTGCTTAAGCATGAAAAAAAATCTTCTTTGATCAAACAGGATTACCAACTAAATTTTTAATGCAATGTTTAATGCTTTTGACTTGTATTCGGCCATTGTTTGCGGAGCATAACATTCACAAGGAGTTTTGGATGGCATACTGATTTTTTTTTAATGGTTTTTGGTGCATAAGCAGATTTTGGTGCTTAATTAAGCAGCTCTATAGCCCTTTTCACACTGCAGAGCCAATTCCCAGGAAATAAATCCCAAAGGATTTTTTACCCCACCAACACCCCAGCAACCATTCACACTAGGCCCTTGGTAACTCCCAGGGACACTTTTTCACTAGTTGCTTTTCCCTTGGAAATACGTAAATCCCCTTGATTTCTGCTGTAATCCTACTCCCGAGCAAAGCTGAACATTCCCTTGGTAAAGGCTATTCTCCGGGAATTTCTTTGGTAGTGTGAAAGGTCCGACCAAAATATCCTGACAATGCCCCGCCAATTTCTTGGGGAATTTGTCTAGTGTGAAAGCCTCTTTATATGAAATTGGACCCAGAGTGAAGGAGTTGGTCCACAATGCATGCAGGAAAAGTTTACACAACAAATATAGGACTGAGGGGCACTATATCTTACCAACTGAGATGCTGAAGGAACAGGAGGCCATGTTGCCTAAGGTATCAGTAGCACTGTAGGACACAGAGTAAAAACCAAACTGGAAAAAGGACCCAGATGCCTGGCCTGAGATCAGAGAGATGGTTGGCGGTACTCCAGAGTTATCCGTGGCCGTGGCCGGCGACCATGTTACCACGCCTCCATTACTGCTGCCAGTGGTAATTCTACGTGTGATGTCACCGGGACATACTAGAACAGGCGGCTGGTTGTCCACTGCAAAGTTGGAATGAAAGTCTCAATTATGACATTTGGTGGGTTTTTTTTTTTGGTTCTCCTTTTAAGTTTATACTCAAAACATCTGTTTAGGCCTTAACAGCATTCTTAACAAACAAACAAGTACCGGGTAAATACAATTATTTTAAGCGTCCACAATTTTTTGGAATGGCAAATCTATAACTTGTACAAACTTGTAGTATTAAATCAAAAACCAATAGAAAATAAGCACACTTGATAGTGCATACATGAATTCATTATTACAAGACTCAAAAATCATCAATTATAAGTTGTCTTCTGACATCATATGGACTAATAAAGTTTTTTTTTTTTAGGATGATTCAATGCTGCAAGTACAAGTTTCCAAGGGGCGGATCCAGGGGGCGTAGGGGTGCATGCCCCACCCCTTTTCTTCCAGCAAAAAAAAACCAAACGAACAAACAAAAACAAAGGAAGAAGAAAAAACAATATAGAGAATGAGAAAAACTGAAAACAATACAAAAATCCTGGATCCGCTCCTGTTTCCAGAACATGCAGGATGGATTTGTAATTTACTAATTTATTTACTTTGTTTTTCTGTGAATTTTCCCTTGTTACAAGCCTTGAATTTAACAGAGGCCACAGAGGCCATGGCCTTCGTTGCGCTGGTTCTTGGCCTTTGTGCCCCCTTCAAATGTTTCCATAGACATTATGATTTTCCAATGGAAGTGCCCCTTGCAATGGAAAAGTGGCCTTGCCCTTTTCAGAACCAAATTCAAGTCCTGTTGTTATTTGAAAGCTGCATTGTCAGCAACTGTATGTACATGCAAATGATTTGTTGCACTAATTGCAATTCAAGAGAGTTACATCACATTAGAAATTGCTTTGGGCGTACCTGTGGTCCACGACACACTGAAACCGGTTAGCTCGATATTCTTGTCTGTCAGGAAGTATATGAAGGCAAGGTCTGAATGGATGCTGTAAGTGCCCGATGGAGCGCTGGAATTATCAAAGAAGTACACCTCATCTTGCGGGATGGACGATCCGCTTAAGGTAAAGACATCCGGTGTGACCCCTCTCCCAATGTACAACTCGTCCTTCCGAGATTCTATCCCAAACGGGGAGTTGAATTGGAAGACAATCTCGGTAGCTCCAGGGATGTAGATGAGATGCATAGACCGGTAGCCGGGGGTGTAGAGGTTGGGGTAGTTGGGGGAGGAGTGGGATCCCGTGCTGCATATTGAGCCGTAACAGGTAGAGATGAACCTATTGTCTGCAAGTGGAGAATGCAAATTGAATTGTAAACAAGAAATGAGAATCATTCGTAAAGTTAACTTGTCAAACTATTAGGGCTCAATTTCATGGAATCCGTTACCGTTACCAAAAATTCTTCGCTTACAGTAGCAGACCTTTTTTTGGTTACAGTATTAAGCGTATTTCACGGGAGACTTTTCTTTTTGGTAACGGTAAGCAAGGAATTTCTGTAGAATGCATATGACAGCACGTTAGCAGAAAATAATCACGGTTCCCGTAGAAATTCTTCGCTAACCAAAAATCTTGCTTACGGATTCCATGAAAATATTTCAGGTGTAGCAGTGCCCCTAAGCACAAAAATAGGCTGTAACGGATTCAAATGAAATTGGGCCCAGTCCTTAGTCCCTGTACTATCTTTCATCTGCTACAAACTTGCATTCATTTGAGGGCAGACTTCCATTGATCTTTGATTGCTTGTGTTCCCTGTACACTCATGTCACACAAGGCAAGTCATTTTCAAGTTCAATCTGAATAGTATCTGGTACACAGACTTCTTTCATTGCACATAAACACCTCAGTTTGAATTTCACAAACTAAAAGCTATGATCACCAAGTACACGTATTTGGAAACCAGTTCTTATACTCGGCTGGCAAAGTACTCGACCTGTCTTGGAACTCGGCAGTCAAAGTACTCGACTACAACACTGCTTTTAAAGTTTGCAAGGCCTCCAAAAAATATTATTGAGTTTGAGACAGAAAATGGACTCAACAGTTCGTAAACAGTGCAAACAGTCACCATGGGAAATCTTGGTTCATCAGATGCTGGATTTTTCATGCAAATCAAGATTTAGTGTCTTTTCCAAAGATCGTTCGTCCAAACGATTTTTGGAACAAACAAAAAGTAATCAATTCTTCATGTTTTATAAGAAAAATCGAGTCAGATTTTTGCTATTTTCTTGTGACTCAGATCGATGTCCGATGAGCTCAAATTTTCACAGGTTTATTATTTCATGTACATATTTGATCAGACAAAGTATGAGTGTAGTCTATGTGACCTTTACCAATCATGTATTGTACCTTTAAGCAGGCCCCCCCCCCCTTTACTCAAATAACATCAGATGCATCTGGGATTTGTTCTGTTGTAAACAATCTTACAAAATCTATACCTGCTCCATCCGTGCAATTGAGTCCGACTCGCAAGATAGCATTACATTCGCAGATGTAGTTCTGTTGTCCTACTACGGAGCGAGTGTGACACGTCTCCCCCGATGGGCACGGGTTGATGGGTGAACAGCCTAAAGGAAAAAACAAATAAACAGAATAACATTATATCAGTATAAGTATATGTATATATATATATAAGTGATTCGAGCACACATTTTTGAATGGCGCCCTCTATTGATTAAAAAAGATTATGCGGTGGTGTCAGTATATTATTTTGTACACCGCCAATCATCTTTTATTGAAATCTGGGAAGCTGGAAAGCTAATCATGAGCAAAAGACCGGTGGGGAAATCCGGGACATGTTGTCCATGTCAAATATTTTTCTAACTCTGTGTTTCTATCAGGAATAAATCGTGCACCACGTATTGAGCAGGAGTTGTAGTGCATTTAGAAATATAGACAAACACCACTGCAGTTTCTTGTTTTAATCAATAGAGGGCGCCCTTCAAAACTGTGTGCTCGGATTACTGTATAATTGGTTTATCACAAGCACTCTTTCATACGGAGCTCCATGAGTGCAATTCCACTTATCCAGAAAACCACAATTTTTTTCGCCAAGTCGACTTATAAATAAAGCCTTAAAAGTCGACTTATCAAGATAATTTATTCGAAAAAGATGATTTAGTGAAAACTAAGAAGTTGACATATCCTGATAATTTATTTCGCCAAGACGACTTACTGAAAGAATGAAGTCAACTTGTCCTGATAGTTTACCTTGTAAAGACGACTTAATAAAATTATTTATCAGGATAAGACGACTTTTTAAATGCATTTCTACGGTGCTCCACGAGTGCCATTCCGCTTATCCAGATTTAAGCACATAATTTATTTTGCCAAGTCGACTTATTATTAAGCCCTAAAAGTTGACATAATAATCAGTGCAAGATGACTTGGTGCAAACTACGAAGTCTACATTTTCTGATAATTAAATATGTCTCGCCAAGATGACTGAAAGACGAAAGTTGACTTATCTTGATAATTTTCTGGCTTATTAAAAATGAGGTTAATTATCAGGATAAAACGACTTTAGTCGTCAGGATTTCCATCGAAAATCATCGATTTTTATCACACTGAAAGATCATGAGCACAAACAAATAAGCTGTATTTCATCCTTGACAATCGGAGAAGAGATGGAGCGATTTTCAAACCGATCTTTGATGTCTTTGATATCATTTGGGGAAATTTTTTGGCACAAGTACCGTGAAGTAAAATTTGTTTCCGTGTACAACACATTTAATCCTATGGGATTCTCTGGGGCGCTTGACCAACCGTCAACCCCAAAAATAGCACTCCGCACTTGCACTTAAAATAGCACACCGGGGGCCGATTTCATAAAGCTCTGCGACGCGTCGCAACTCGATTTGCGACGCGTCCTAGCTGCGACGCGTCGCATCTATGCGATGAGTCCATAGAGAAAGGATGCGTCTTAACTCTGCGACGCGTCGTAAGTTTTATGAAATCGGCCCCTGATCTCAGACAAATTACATTGCAACCATGCAAACGTGTGGTATGTGCGCGTGCATGCATGGTGTACACTACTCACTACGTGTGTGAGTCAATGTTTGTCTGACATCCGATATCCGAGGACTCGTGTGACGTCATTAGTGCGGAGCGCTATTAGTATATAAGAAAGGGAGTTCAGTGCCCCAGTTACTGGGTCTAGTGCCAGTTGTACATTTGGCAGGGGGTACACATTGGGTTTTAGTTTAACATGGGTTAGTCTGACCCCTCCCACCCCCGGACACATTAAGAGGGGGGTAGATTTAACCTTTACACCAGCTACCTTGCATGATAGCCCCATGCCCATATGGACTGTGCAGTGCAGTGCTAGTGCCTGGCAGCATCATGAAAATTCCGCGACAAAAATTTGCCTCAACTTAATTATTATTTCACTTTCAAACTGTACGTACTCACACTTGTGGTGTTAAGCTACCATGGGCTTTCATGACCGTGGCGAATGTGCAAGAAAATCCCAACATTTCAAAAAACAAAATTCTTGCCGTCTTGTTTACAAACGAATCCATGCCAAAACACGTGTTGTTTATTTTCCTTATCGTTGAAAAATATAGAGGGCAGTATGCAGTTTTAACGGTGTCAATTATCGCTCGTCGCTTGTTGCATAATGCGTACTCGAAAATTGACACCGTTAAAACTGCATAGCGCCCTCTATATTTTGACAAATTATGTACACATTTTTTTTGTAAAGGGTGCTTGTGGAAGTGTATGCATAATATTTGTTATTAGGCCGGAAAAAAAAAAAAAAAATTAAAATAAATTCTCATTTTTATCATATCCTCTTTGGTAAAATATCATTTAAGTACTTTAAATAGCCTGGAGGCAGCAACTGATACTGATGCGCTTACAATTTGTTTTTAAGATAAATTTCATTTCTGAAACTGATTTCTGACATAAATATTATTCAACTTTCCTAGCTTGCCCACCGAACCCTGGCCAGATCTGAATCGGCCACGTGTACATTTTGATTCTCCCGTGAGAAATTCCCAGGCCACTTCTGGAGAAAACAGTGAAAACCGCCCAAGGTATTTTTCAAAATCTTTTCATAGGATTTTTTTATCTTCCGGAGATCAAAATCAGTTTTTGGACGATTGGTTTTACCTTCATTATTTCTGGATAAATACAACATTTCCCAGGCGGAAATTTTTGAATGGTATTTTTCTAACTTTCAATAACCATCATATTCATACACTGTTTTAAAGTTATAGGTAAATCTGTGAAGATTTCTGTTTCGAAAATGTATGCTACCAAAGCGTGACACTTTTAAAGCAATCCGAACTTTAAATGGCCATGGCGCCCTCTTTTGATTAAAGAAGAAAATGTGGCTCTGTGTTTTGCGGTCTACGTGATCCAGCTCGACGTTGCGCTCGATTTATTCCTGAAAGGAACACGGAGTTAGGCCAATATTCGGCATGGACAACATCTCCCGGATTTCCTCACCGGTAGTTTGCTCATGATTAGCTCTCTGGCTTCCCAGATTTTAATAATTAAAGATGATTTGGCAGTGTATAAAAATGATAACTGAAACCACGAATTTTCTTTTTTAATCAAAAGAGGGCGCCACTCCAAAAAATTCGGATAACTGTATATAATTATGGAAGTTTCAACTTGGCTCAGCAAGATGTGAAGTTAAAATGTCATAGGGCGTTTACAAAACGGCGGCTTAGGCTCTGTCTCAGGCTCCGGCTCCGTTTCGTGAATCCATTCCAAAATAACGGGTATCAAAATAGAGGCTTTTGGCTGCAGTTCTGAAGTAGATTATCTGGTTTAAAAAAGAAAACCTTCAGCTTCAATGAAAAACCGCAACCTATATTTTCAACATGGATGTCAGAGCTGGAGCCCGAGCCCGAGCCCGAACCCGAACTTGAGCCCGAGCCCGAGCCTGAGCCAGTCCGTTTCGTAAACGCCCATGACAAAGGAAGGCTAGCTCAGCTCAGAGAAAAGAAGGAGCTTGATGTATTGCAGTGCCTCTTAATGATCTTATATGCATCAGATGGTGACAGCACGTGATCACTCATCAACGAACAAGTAATGGAGATGATGACAGGTGGTGAGAAATTTAAGATAATACTAGATTGAATAATGTACAGAGGAAAGGCAGAAGTAACAACTTTGAGAAAAAAACAAACTTTGTACGACTTTATATTGGGGTGCAGACCATTATATCATTTCCCATAGGCTCCCATGCTAAATGGCCAATTTCAGAAAATTATAAAAAAATACTCAGAAGTTTCTTAGACACTCAAGCTAAATGAAGCTGAAAACTTCCATTTTTGTTTTCCTTTAAATTTTCAATAGGATAACCAATGCCTCTTTGAGAAAAATCCACCCAAATGAAAATACCATAAAAACGGCCATGTTGACTGGTGCCAGTTTAAAAAAAAAAGTACCCCGCCTGATCCCTACAGGCCAAAGTAGAGCGGATTCATCCAAACAGCTCAAAGTCGAAAGTCCAAACTCTGGTGACCGGGTTCCAACCATTTTTTTTTTACAAGACTTCCCATGTAGGGCCCAGCAAATAATTTCATAAATAAAAAGATTTTGAGGGTATTCAAAAACATTTATGAGTTCCGCGGACTGATTTGGACCCGTTTCTGCACCCATTGAGTCCCATGAAGTGCGCCCTCACACTGCCATAGCTTGCTAATCATGGCACAACTTTCCATTGATATCAACAACCATATGAAATTTCAATGGATGCATACGGACGTACAGTATTTTATTTATTTTTTATTTCGAAGGTGTAAGCCTAGCCTAGGAAACACAATTAAATCTAGGTCGACAGTACCGTGAGAATGGTACGCGCTCATTGTGCAGTGTATTGTACTGTTCTGCTAATAAACAGCATGGGTCCGTTAAATTGAGGGGAAAACTATAGAAGAAGAAAAACAACTCTGGACAAAGAATTGCCCTTGGCCCTGTCCGTTGTACCTTTAGGAGCGTACATTATGTTCTCACTTTTCAGACTATGTGATATACAGGTATTATAATGCTACATGCATTTGGGTTTAGTTTGTGCTAACATAATTCTATTGAGTTGTCAAGGGAATGCATACCAGGAGTCTCAGAAAGACTTTAACGAAAAACTCCGTTCCGATTTTTTTACATTTTGTTCCTTAATCATTTTTAATGTAATTTAAGGTAATTTCATACTTTGGTTTTTGTCAAAGAAATGTTGATTCATGGGCAAAATTAAATGAAGGAAGATACAATAACAGTCATCAATGGAATTCCTAGTCCCGTACGGTGCCGACCGTTTGAGAAAACAGTTAAAAAAGCGCCCACGATTATTTTTTCACAGGATTTTTGATCTTCCGAAGAAACCAATTGTTTTTGGTCACTCTTTTCTGAACTTATTCAGCATTTCAGGCAGAAAATCTTTAACGGAATGGCTACTATCACCATTTTTATAACACTGTAAGTTATAGGTAAATCTGTGGAAATTTCTGTTCCGGTATGCTACCAAAGTACCTTAAATTACATAATTAATTTTGTTAAAAAAAACAACAACCCAGCGCCATACGGTACTATACAGTTCTTATATTAATTACTGACAATCGTACTGTTATGTGCACAACTGCACATCCCCAGCTTTTTAAAGAAGAAATTTCCTATTTACCTAGGCCTTTTCACACTACGTTAAAATAACTCACAAGACTTGCAAGTTTTTCTCATGCTTGAGAGATCTTACAAAAGTGTCATCGTGTGAAAGGACACCAATGTATGAGAGTGACCGAAGTCCCTGATGAATCTTTGAGAAATTTCTCAAGCATGAGAAAAACTCACAAGCCTTGCTATTTGTTTAGCATCGTGTGAAAAGGCCCTTTCCAACTCTTTAACATAATCCCCTGATACGGCGCACCTCAGTATAACCTTCTTTGCCTTCCATTCTTCCCAGATAAGGCGCGCTCAACACAATGATGATCATAATTATGGATGTAAAAGTGTTTAAAGAAATGAGTAGGCCTATTTGTCGTGTGACATTGCTCATTTTGGGAGCTTCAACATAAAAAGGAGGCTAAACGGGGTCTTGGGGCTTTTTCGGAGGTTGGAATAAAAACAAATGTAAGGAATAGGCCCTATATTAAAGGTACAGTACATGATTGGTAAACCAAACAGAGTGTTCACAGATTTACGTATAACTTTAAGAGTACGAAGATGGTGCTAGTAGAAACATACCGTTATACCAAAATATTTCCGTCTGATTTGGTGTATCAATCCAGAAATTAGTAAAACAAAGACTGTAAACAGTTTTGATCTCGGAGTAAGATAAAAGAAACCATTCTTGTTTTGTAAGAAAAATGAGTCGGTTTTTCGCTATTTTCTCGTGACTCAGTGTCCGATTGAGCTCAAATTTTCACAGGTTTATCATTTCATGGACTTGTTAGATTAGACAAAGTGTGAGTGCTGCTTTGTAAAGTTTACCAATCATGTATTATACCTTTAAATAAAATATTTTAAGCCTATGTGATGTGCGACATTGGTAATTTGGAAGCTTCAACCTAAAAAGGAGGCCAAACGGGGTATTTGGGGTTTTTTTTCGGAGGTTGGATTTTAAAAAAATGTAAGGAATAGGCCCTAGATTCAATCGTTTAAGAGCAACACAACCTTTGTAAGATGAGTTACATAAAGAAATGTATCGAGAACTCGAATTTGGATTTCTAATATTCATATACGACCTCGTGACACAGCAGTTTTCATAATATTGGTACTGATACAAAGTACCACATTTAATAGGAACCCTTTAACCAAAATACCTGGGTTAGCAGCTCACAATGCTGTTATTGAATAACACGCGGAGGAGTGGCAAGAATAACAGTATTGGACGAGACCGTGAACAACTGAGTCTCCCCTGCCTGCACTATTCATAGAAAAGACCCACTGTTCATGGAGTTTGCAGACCGATCATGGCGCCCATTTTCTATGTTGCATTTTGTTGGATTTATTTCGCTCACCAGACGAATTGTATTCGAAAATTAAATATACATAACATATTATTTTCGACAATATGGGGAGCATTCGTTTAGCTCCCCCGGGTCGACACCTGTCAACCTCGTCCCCATTCTCTCGCTTGTTTTGTGCAGTATAGCACGACCATTCCCAGTAAGGGCTGACCCGTATTAGCTAAACGAATGCACCCATAGTCAGTAGCCCACCATTATATGGTTCCCATGGCAAATATATTCTGCCAATATATACAAAGATGTCAATTCCCTGATTTTTCTTTAAAGGCACTGTACAGGATCTATACAGTGCAGGGTGATCTTTCAAGATATGAAGATGGTGCTGATAGAAACATTCCATTAAAATAGTTCCGCCTGAAATGGTGTATTTATCCAGGAATAAGTCAAACAAAGACCGAAAACAGTTTTGATCTCTCAAAACTTTTCTTTATTCGAGTCGGATTTTCGCTATTTTCTCGTGACTCAGAATGATGTCCGATTGAGCTCTCAAATTTGTTCACAGGTTTATTATTTCATGTACATTATTGGATGGCACAAAGTGTGAGTGCTGTTCTGTGACCTTTACCAATTATGTATTGTACTTTTAATCATTGTAAAAAGAGTCATATAAGACCTGAAAACCGTGTCTTTATCTTGAAATAAAGAATCAAAAATGAATTTGCGAACTTTTTATGTTTTCTCATTTACAGCTATGCAACAAACTGCGACGAATTCCCAATCACTCAGTCAACGTAGACAATCACCTCGGTATACAGGCAGAATTGGTGCATTAAAGGTAGTATCATACTTTGGTAGCATACCGAAACAGAAATCTGAACAGATTTACCTATAACTTACAGGGTACAAAGATGGTGATGGTTGAAAAATACCGTTAAAATGTTTCTGCCTGAAAAATAGAAAGAGTGAAACCAATTGAAAAGAAACAATTTCGGAGGATCAAGAATCCGGTGAAAAGATTAAAAAATACCGTGTTTTTTTACCGTATTCTCAAAAAGTGGGGATCGTATGGGACTGCGAATTTCACAGGTGACTATTACTGCATCTTCCTTGATATTTTTTCCCACGGATCCGCATTTCTTTGACAAAAACCAAAGTAGACATTACCGTTAAAAATAAGTTTTGAATTCGTAAGCGATTTTTAAGGAAGATACGGTGGAGACAAGTCGTATCTGGTGACCTTTAAAAACGTATCACGTGACCCGGCGGGCGCCTCAATTTTGGGGCCGCAAAAAAACCCAAAATGTTGAAGTTGAAATTTAATCCATTGAACAAACAAGAACATTTTCTAATTTCAAATTGTCTGATTTTCTTTTCATTGGCATCAGACGTTTGAATTAGGGGCGCAATTTCAGCGCTTGCCCCGGGCGCCGTTTTCCCCAGTTCAGCCTTGTTGTGGGATGTTCTGCGCGGAAATGGGAACTTAAGAAAGCACGTTCGAAGTCATTTTGAAGAATAAAATTGGCCAACTTGGTCAACCATAATTATCTTCAACATCTGCATATTTATCTCCCAAATTACAACAATGGCTTGTTTGTTTCAACTTATACAGTTGGCCAGAATCTTTCCTTCCTTATCACAAACAGACACAATGCATTAAAACTATACAAAGTCATGATTGTATTTAAAGGTACAGTACAGGATTGGTAACATACCCAAACAGAAATGTTAACAAATTTACGTATAACTTTCACGATACGAAGATGGTGCTGGTAGAAACATATTGTTAAAATATTTGCGTCTGAAAATGGTGTATCTATCCAGAAGTGATTAAAATAAAGACCGACAGTTTTAATCTCGGGGTAAGATCAAAACCTACATAAACAAGTAGAGTTGCCTAGGTAGAAATATGCCGTTCAAATTTTTCTGACTGAAATTCGGTATTTATGCAACAGTAAACTTACTGCCCCCAAACAGTTTGGAGATCAAAACTCCTGTGAATAGGTTTAAAAATTACCGTGATTGTTTCACTGTTTTGCACCGTAAATTTCACAGATGTCTGTTAACGTGTTAGGTCCACTCTATCTTTGATATTTTTGCCCATGAATTTGCATTTTTTGGGGGGAAAAAGTTTGAAGTTATTTTTAAGACCAGCGTGAAACTATAAAGTTATTCGGACTTAGGCCTACCGGTTACTTAGAAACTTACCGGTATTTTGCGCCGAGGAAAGCCGAAGGCCCACGATGAAAAATGCTGCGAAAATAGTTGATTTAGCCATGGTGCTTGAGACTTGAAATCACTCGTGGCCTCGCCACCTTAGACAGAAATCAAGTCCCTACACCAAAACACACTTGATATAATCTGTAAATGATTCGAGATTTGATTCGGGGAAAGTTCTACAAAGACGTCCTGATCCGGCGAGCGACTCAGTGGAAGTGTGACTGGGGGACGGGCTCAGCGCATGCCTGGGCCCTGGGAGTGGACCCAAAACATACACCAGCTTTGCTCTGCGCTTGTTAAAACTCGCCCACATTTCTACAAGGCGTTATTCCGTACTTAATGCGATGTCTGTACCACAACAAAGCTTACATCGATACCGCATATAGACCCACGCCCCCTCCCCATTCCCTTTCTCTGGAGTCTATAAGCACAGCGTGTTTCTTTTCAAAATGATGCGTATAACATATATCATAATTCGCATTGTGATTCACGTTTACTATGCAGTCTTATCAAAATATGTTTTGATTTCTGTCATGGAAACTATTTGTGACACAACAGAACTAGTGCGGGGATCTTTTTGTATCATGCTCCGGAAGAGGTGACGAAGAGAAATAACTCCGCTATATCGGTCCCAAAAAAGGAATCAACTTGTTGGAAACACAAACAAAACAAAAGATTTTCAAAGAAAGGGTTTTTTTTAATTCGTCCCAAAATAACTTCGGTAAGAAGATGATGGCGTATGATGTAATCACTTTGAAGACAGTCAAGGTATGCAACATGGTTCAGGTTTTTTTCAGGTCTGAAAGTCCAACCCTCTTAACCTTACATACGGGCGCATGTTATCATGTCTTTTTTCGGCGATTCTAAATGTCGTGGAATGTGTTCCGGCCGGAAGTACAAAAAAATGGAATAAAAAAAAGGAAGAATATGAAACAGTCAAAATGATAAATTCCGTGCCAGTTCCTATACAGTACATGTGATTGCTGTAGGCGTATGATTTATTCTGAGCTTAATGTCAGTTTGCTGCTTAAAGGTACTATCATACTTTGGTAGCATACCGAAACAGAAATGTTCACAGATTTACTTACAACTTGCAGGGTATGAAGATGGCGATGGTAGAAACATATGCCGTTAATATTTGTTTTGCCTGAAATGCTGTTTTTATTCAGAAAAGAGTAAAACCAGTGACCCAAATTATTTGTGATCGTTTAAAGATGCGCCCGTGTAAGGTTAAAGGTAATATCATACTTTGATTTTTATCAAAGAAATGCAGATTCATGGAAGATACAGTAACAGTCAACTGTGAAATTTCCAGGCCCATAACGGTGCCCGGTTTTTTTTTTTTTTTTGAAAACAGTGAAAAACGCCCAAAGTATTTTAAAAATACCATTTCCGAAGATCAAAATCGTTTTGGGTTTATTGGTTTTACTCTTTTCTGTGTAAATGCAGCATTTCAGGCAGACAAATTGCATGTGTACGGTATGTTTCTACCATCACCATCTTTATACCCTGTAAGTTATAGGCAAATCTGTGAAGATTTCTATTTCGGTATGCTACCAAAGTATATGATACTACCTTTAAGCATACATTTTCTGTGAAATTTGCCCTTTTTTGTGTTTAAGAACTATTGTCCTAGCTTACACGGCAAACGCGGCTGTATCATTTGGCCCGTCACGACGGTCCTTTGTCCGGCAGGGTGTATATTCGTACATCCGTGCCGGGATCACGACCAGCTGACGTCCCGTGGAAATACCGGCACCACGCCGGTTCGTGTCCGCTTCGCTGGACATGGTTTCCATTGACTGGTTCCCGTTATTCCTGTATTTAACAAAGATTCCACACTCTCTGTAAAATAACTGACCTGTCCTGGGCCAAAATAATTAGCATTTTACGGAAAAATATCGACAAACAGTGTTTGTTTAGTTTGTGTAATAATGAATGCATGTTCTATGTGTTGCTGCTGCAAACTGCTCGTAGGCCTTTGAGAAATATCCTGCTAGATCCACGTCATAGGCCCTCCTAACTCCAAGAATTTTAATTAATTCATTTGATTTCGCTGTGCAGAAACAAATAAACAAATTGAAAAGCTTGTGCTAAAATGGCTGTCAAGCATTATTTACCTTCGTGATCTTGTCACATGTTGCCGTATTTCCAGAAAATGCGTATTGGCCCCATTTTCTCTTTATCTGCAACAATTCAAACTTTAAAGTTGTAGTATCATACTTTGGTAAAGTTGATATAATACCCGCGGTCTGTCCACGATTCAATTTAGCATGAGATACAAAACAAACCAGTGAACTTTTCAGCTCAATTGATCATTGGAAACAGTAGCAAACACCGAAAAACCGTAGCAATTTTTTACGCGAAATTGTGAGGTAATTGTATAATTATGAGGTCGGTCTTTTGTTTTGCTAATTTCTGGATAAATACATCATTTCGGGTTTACATTACATGTTTATACCAGCACCATCTTTGTACCCTGTAAGTTATTGGTAAATCTGTGAACATTTCTGTTTTGGTTTCTTACCAAAGTAAGATAGTACCTTTAAGACCCATCAAGATGAACATTCCTCCATCCAGGGTATTCTGGGTTATTTCCAATCTTGACTGACGGATCAGGCCACATGGTAACTGAACGAGTGAGTGAGGCACAATATTTAATCTTCAGTTGTCAAGTCGGCCTAATCTTCAGTTATAATTATGGCTATGACAGAAGCCAGTGGCCAGTAGAGGCCTAGTCTTGGTTCACGACTATAGGTTATTACTCAACGTACGAACTGATCAACCGCACTGACCAGCACGTACGTACGTATGTACGTAAATAATGCTCGTAAAGACCTGTCTAAAACATGAGAGAGGCCTTTACGTACGTATACGTACGTGCGTGCGGATCAGTGCGGGTAATTGGTTCGTATAGTCGTGAACGAAGATTAGTACAGGCCTTATTCACGGTGCATCCATCCTGCATTCCAAGCAGTGTAGTCAAACCGATGCTTGGATTCAAAGTAGTCTGGTACCCGTTTTCATTTTAGAATTGGTGTTATCTTCTCCAAAGGGTATTCAAGGAAGGTGACAAGATGGATTCGCCATGAATACGCTCGTAAATGAGGAATTCTCATAAAACTGTTAAGCACAAAAAGTTGCTTAGCACTAAAAAAAAATGTCTCGCCCAATAAAACAAACCACCACTGAAAATTCCATTTAATATTCATGGTCAGCGAACAACAGCCAAAGAACAATCACAAGTGATACACAACACGTGGAAATTTGGTTGTTAACCCTGTTTTTATTAAGACAGAAATGTCATGATTAGCAGATTTTTGTGCTTAAATGTTTATGAAATTGGCCCCTGAAGGCATGTTACGTTGTGATTGAATGGTCTGCTCTTGGCCTAGACCTTTATGTCATGTTACATTTTCCTTAAATCGTAAGAGGCTTTATGGTTGTATATAATAGTGTAATTGTTCCGGTATTAGTGAGATTTAGCATTTTTCATCAGTTATTGCCATGGGGGAGGGGACCGGAACTTGTATTGATTAATTGTTTTGTTGAAAGGTAGTTTCATACTTTGGTTTTTATCAAAGAAGATGCAGATTTATGTGCAAAAATATCAAGAAATATGCAGAAACAGTCACCTGTCACATTCCCAGTCCCATACGGTGGTCACTTTTTGAGAAAACAGTGAAAAACGCCCGTGGTATTAAACAAATCTTTTCACCGTTTTTTTTTTTATCGTTTAAAGATGAACATTGTTTTTGGTCATTGGTTTTTACTCTTTTCTTGATAAATACAGCATTTCAGGCAGAAAAACGGTATGTTTCTACCATCACCATCTTTATACCCTGTAAATTATAGGTAAATCTGTGAAGATGTCTGTTTCTGTATGCTATACCAAAGTATGATAGTACCTTTAAGGATCGGTGACATTGAATAATCCATTCTTTTGACGACCAATGTGAATGGACCCCAAATCGACATACTTTTAGGACAATGACATTCTCAAAGTGGTGATTATTAGTATGTAGAACATTAACCTCATTATATTATAGAGCTTGAATGATATACTCAAAAGCTTGCCCCATGTAGCTGCAACATATTCCATCATGCAATGAAAATGGTTTTAAGAAACTTGACAACTGTCAACAACACTATTTTTCTATACCATGCATACAATCTGCGACAAAAGACATTATAGTATTCATGGGTCACACGCACTGACTAACCCGACCGTTATGAAGCGCGACCTTGCCCGGTGACAAAGCCGGGGCTAGACGTACCCTAAAGACCGGTTTGTTCCCATCACAAAGCGCACATAACCAGACAGAAAAGCAACTTTGCAATTCCGTTCATATCTCACCCATTATCCAAATTTGCTTGCGACAAAAAGGTGATTTTTAGACATGAAAAAGGTGCGCAAGTACATTCCTTTATATAGAAATGAATACAATATCCATGGGAATATGCCCCTAGGTCCTATGTGAATGGTTCTTTTCATTAGCACCAGACACCTTTCAAGCAATGTTGATTTAACACTAACACGACAGTTCATAGTGTAGTACATGTACAATCATGTACTGCCCAATTATATAGCAACAGTTTGATTAAAGGTAGTATCATACTTACTTTGGTAGCGTACCGAAGCAGAAATTTCCACAGTTGTATACCTATAACTTACAGGGTATAAAGATAGTGATCTTAGAAACATACCGTTACATTTTCCGCCTGAAATGCTGTGTTTATCCAGAAATTAGCAAAACAACGACCGAATTTTTTTTATCTTTTAAAAGATCCAAAATAAAAGAGAAAATACTTAAGAAACACTGTGGCTGTTTTTCACTGTTTTCTCAAAAAGTGGGTAACGTATATGGGACTGAAATTTTCTGAATTTGTTTTTATAGTTTTCCTTGATAAAACAGGATTACCAACAAAATTTTCATGAGATGTTTATTGCTTTCGACATGTGTTCGGCCATTGTTTACTGAGCAAAACATTTACAAGGAGTTTCGGCTGCCATACTGATTTCATTTACCAAGGTTTTTGGTGTTCAACTTGGCAGCTCTATGAAATTGGTCCCTGGCCCGAGCAGCAGCTTAGCAAGTATGTAACCTCCTCATCAACTTGACATAGACCTTGCTAGGATTCCATGAAATTAGGAATTCTCAGCCGAGGTGCCGCCATTGGAAGGCTGTACCAATCTCTGCAATGCCTCGCCAAACGCCATAGACAAAAGCATCGGGACAACAGCCCAAGTTCAAGGCAACTGTAGAGGTGTGTGTGCCATGCTTGTATGGCATTGAAGTTATTGTATGCATACCGCCGCTGTCTTTATTATGAACAATTGGTATTGAGAAGATACAATTCTCACGCACTGAGCTAGGCCTACGTGAGACTGGCGAATAATGGCTGAAGAATGATGTTGGAAGAATTGAGACAGGTCCATTATGAGCCTGTTTGAATTGTTTAAAGGTAGTATCATACTTTGGTTTTTGTCAAAGAAAACCAGATTCATGGGCAAAAATGTCAAGAAAGATACAGTAAAAGTCATCTGTGAAAATGTCAGTCCCATACGGTGCCCACGTTTTGAGAAAACAGTGAAAAACGGCCACAGTATTTCTTAAGTCTTTTCTCTTTTATTTTTGATCTTTTAAAAGATCAGAAAGATTTTTGGTCGTTGTTTTACTAATTTCTGGATAAATGCACAATTTCAGGCGGAATAATGTTAATGGTATGTTTCTGTCACCACCATCTTCATACCCTGTAAGTTATACGTAAATCTGTGAACATTTCTGTTTTGGTTTCTGACCAAAGTATACTACCTTTAATGCACATGATCCCAGATTTGGGGATCCACGTCCTATGCATGTATGCAGGGTACGCTCAAATGGGATCCGGATCCGCAGAATCCGTGATCCTGTGCTTTAAACAAACTGGGCGGCCCATGTATCAGTTATATTAAAGGTACAATACAGGATTGGTAAGATACCCAAACAGAAATGCTCACGGATTTACCTATAATTGTCAGGATATGAAGATGATGCTGATAGAAAATTTCCGTTAAAAATGTTCCGCCTGAAAAGGTGTATTTATCCAGAAATTAGCCAAACAATGACTGAAAACAGTTTTGATCCTGGGGTAAGATCAAAACTATTCTTTATGTTTTATAAGAACAGTTGAGTCAGGTTTTTCCTATTTTCTCGTGACTCAGATGTCCGATTGAGCTCAAATTTTATTCCATGTACATGCTGGATCAGACAGAGTGTGAGTGCTGTTTTGTGACCTTTACCAATCATGTATTATACCTTTAATGTTGATTATCTTTTCCTAAACAAGATACAGCCATATATTGAATAATTCATTCTTACTTTAATACTGAAGTAATACCTTTGAAACCTTGGGTCGATTTCACGAAGCCCTACGATCGATCGTAACTCGAGGTATGAAGGATAACCCATCGTCTATCCTATACATAGGGCTGCAATGCATCGTGTCCTACGATTGATAGTAAGTTACGATGCGTTTTGTGAAATCGACCCCTGGATATTAAACTCGGATAAATACATTAAATTGTTGTGTTAGTTGCCTTATGGCTGGTAAACTGGACGAAATAAGCCCATTCTTTAGATTTGGATAATATTGCATTGATTTGGACGGTTCTACACTATTCCTCCGGTCATTCCCCTTTTGCTTCAAGTGAGCCCTCTGTTGGCCTAAATGGCAACCTACTCAACTATCGACCGAATAAGCATTAAAGGTTTCATGCAGTGCTTTTTTTCAGTCAGGTTATTTTATTGCCTTCATACAGAGTATATAAGGACAGATAATGAATGGCAAGTCTTATTTTGGTTTCAAGCCAGCATTTGGTTTTCATTTTAATGGCTTTGCAAAATGGGTGATTTTCATGCATACTCATGTGGGGACCAAACATCAAAAATATAATTAAAAATATTTCTTTTAAATGAAGAGGAAATATTGACCCACATGAAATGGTTTGGCAAAAATGTTTCACCGCCTGTTGAGCGAAAGGAACATATTCAGCACACAAAACCTATTAGGAAGAAAAGGTCTGTCAGAAAACCTATAAAACAACCCCAACTTTTTGTGCACAAATCAATTGGGTTCCTGCTCTCAAATACCCAGATGACATCACAGTTCTAATTAACGTACAATCCAAAAATCCTGTTATAACCCTGAAACAGTGTGAGGAAATGGGTAAAATCACAGGTCTCACAAAACAGTTGCTTTTTTGGCACATGTTCAAGCCATAATATCCCTATTGAAGAGACCCTTTAATCCCTGATCATGGTGTCGGTACTGGAGGTTACCTGAAATAGAGATGAAAGTGCTTTCAGATTATTGCTTAATGCATAAATTAATGACTATATAAATTCTAATAGTTATGTTAGTGCTTCATTTTGGTCCCAAAGTTAAAAAATCAGTGCATGTATGCCCCGCCCCCCAAAAACCATCCTCGGAACTGATCCACGCAACAATGCTTGTGACGTCATCGGCAGAACAAGTAGGCTCGCACCGCAGTAGCTCATGCTGGCGCACGCACATTGTATGTAGGATTTTGCTCTTCCATTTGAACAAACACGCGGGGTCGGCAGTTTCGCGACTTGTATACTGTGTGGCATTCTGCCGGTGACGTAGCAAGGTTTTTCGTCGCGAAAAGTCGGGTGCTAAATTATGGGTGTACAAACAATGATATACATATTGAGTTTTATGACAATACAGATGTTATTTAACTTCATATGAGTTTTTATTTCAGGTACCCTTTAATGTATCTCTATGAAACCTTTTTTCGATTTTCTATGAATATTGCTGGTAGTGGATGATTAATTTCCATCCTGCTAAAAGTGTGATGAATAATTGACATTTTACTGGGAGGGGATTTAGGAAAAAACCGCAAAATTGTGGTGACATTTTTTCACAGAGAGACACCCTGATTACACCCTGATTATTCAGCGCACTGTCATAATTTGACCAATGCGTTTGATTACTTACATGTACTCGTTTCTCTAAGTTCAAAGGTACTACAGTGTCATACTTTGGTATAGCATACCGAAACAGAAATCTTCACAGATTTACCTATAACTTACAGGGTATAAAGATGGTGTTGGTAGAAACATACCATTTTACAGTCTGAAATGCTGTGTTTATCCAGAAAAGAGTAAAACCAATGACCCAAAAAAATGTTCATCTTCGGAAGATGAAAAATCCTGTGAAAAGATTTTAAAATAGGCTTTACCGTGGCCGTTTTCACTGTTTTCTCAACAAGTGAGCACCGTATGGGACTGGGGATTTTACTGATGACTGTTACTGTTTCTTCTGTTGATATTGTTGCCCACGAATCTGCATTTCTTTGACAAAAATCAAAGTATGAATTTAATAACCTTTAAAGATAACAACATGACAAGTTGATGCAAGTCACTGGATATTTCTGCCAGACCGAAATATCGACCCATTGCAGACGGTGCGTATTTTCCCGCCAATTTTGTTTTTAAGAACATCGATATTAATGAAGTTACAAACAATCGTCTGCTCTCGCTGAAACAAAGGTCGATAAAGTACAAAACTCGCCTATAAACAATAAAAGTAGTAGGCCTACTCTGAGTAACCCGTTCTGTATTAAACGTTTGAATGAAAATAAGCAAAGTGAAATATACAGAACTGTGAATGATTTATGGTGAAATATGACATCTGCATGTACCTTGCTAAGGAAAAGACGGATATTTTTTCTTAATGAATCTACTTGATATTATGATAATAAACCGTTTTTATATAGCGCATATCACAATTAATGATGTCTCTATGTGCGTATTACTATTATTTCTGGTCATTGGGCTACATTTACATTCCTGAAACTATCTCAACTCCCTAGGGAGTATACAGCCCTGGCTGCTGTAAACGTGCCCACAATTGGGGAAAGGCTAATTAAGTGCAAAGCCATCTCTACCCTGACAGAGCCATCTCACAGGTACCCATTTAAACCTGGGTGAAGAGGAGCAATATGTGATAAAGCGTCTTGCTCAAGGATGCAAACACCACTATCCCATGGCTGGATTCGAACCCACAATCTGTCGATTGACTCCAAGATATTGAGTGTGACCAGGCGCGGTTCTACCGGGGGGGGGGGGGGGGCTAGGCATGGCTGTAGCCCCCGAACAATTTTGTTTAGCCCCCCCCCCCCCCCCCCAAAAAAATGCAAGTGAAAACAAAAAATCTTGAAAATACTGGATTTTGTCAGTTATTACGCGACAATTACATAAAAATGCGTTGTGTGGGCTATAATGTGCACGTTTTTCGACCCCCAATAAGACATAGCAGAAGCGAGTGTTAGAAGAACCCAAAGTATTGGGTCTTCTAGCCCCCCAAAAAAATAATGGCTCTTCTAGCCCCCCAAAAAATTTTGGCTCTAGAACCGCGCCTGAGTGTGACACGCCAGTCCACTAGACCACATAACCCTACAACTTTCAACTGTTATAGTAAAGGGCATTTTATTTGAACCTGGCAGTTTTCAGAGTTCGTAGAAACTACACTATATTTATCATAAGTGTCAAGTCCAAATTCCTTTATGCAAAATCGGTCACCTAAACTTTAGTCACAGGTTCTGTATTTGCACGCGATACCCGTGAGTCATTTTCACGGCATTTTCACGGCCAGCTTAACCCATTTCTCGTTCAATAGATCGGTATAGGGAGTGGGCGTACAGATTCAAGCGAAAAACCTGATATTGGATGGCTGTATGTGATTATACGTAAGCTTAAAGTGACCACCCAAGTTCCAGAGTTTCCGTGATGTCTTATCTTTGAAAGACGTCTTTCCGTGATGTCATATTTCCCATACGTTATAGCTATAACGTTAGATCACGCACGTTGCTGTACACTACGGAAACTTCTGGATCCCATCCCAGAAAGACGATATAGGATATCACATTTAGGCGTCTTTCAAAGATAATTATTTCAGAAACTCGGAAACTCGGATGGTCAATTTAAGCTTCCGTATATCACGGAAATGCGTCTTTCAGAGATAATTATTTTAGACACTATAGGAAACTCGGATGACAACTTCAAGCTTCCGTATATCACGGAAAGGCGTCTTTCAGAGAGTTTCAGAAACTAGCAAACTCGGATGGTCACTTCAAGCTTCCGTATATCACGGAAGGGTATCTTTCAAAGATAATAATTTCGGAAACACGGATGGTCAATTTAAGCTTCCGTACCGCTGACGTCTTTATGACAACGATTCATTGAATAATCATGAAGGCTAAAATTATAATGATGATGTAATGATGACAAACCAGCGATTCATGACAGCGCATGCGCACTGTGTCATGCATGCTTACTATGTGACAGACAACCGCAATCACAGACTGACACTGAGACAGAGGTAAATACAGACTTTTGTTGACTTTGAAAACACTACCGGGCCCAAAATAGCTAGCTGTCTCACCAACTTGCATGACGGAATGAAATTACAGAGGGTAGGACGGTCCTATTTTAAAGTCAATAACCACCAGGGAAACTGACTGAATGTTAAGTCATTGAAAAGTGAACAAAGACAAATTAACTGGAGTGGGATTCGAACCAGCAACCTCCTGTATGGTATTCAGGAATCAGGTCGCTGGTTCGATTCCCGCTCCAGTCAATTTTTCTTTGTTCACCTTTCAATTATTTGGATGTGGCTAGCCTTTCCGAGCTCGGGGTCCTTTTCAATTTCAACCTTGGCTCCGGCTCCGGCTCCGGCTCCGGCTCCAGCTCCGGCTCCGTTCTGCCATCATATAGGCCTATAGGCCTATGCTGAAAACATAGGTTGTGTTTCTTTTTTTAATTTAAGCTGAAGCTCCGTTTTCTTTTTTCAAAATAGAGTAGGCCTAGTATCTACTTCAGAACATGCAACCAAAAGCCTCTATTTTGATACCCGTTATTTTGGAACGGATACACGAAATGGAGCCGAGGCCGGAGACAGAGCCGGAGCCTACGAGGTTTGGAAAAGGGCCGTGGCTAACCACGTGGCGTTATAGCGCCCTCACAAGACCAAACGTAAGTTCAAAAGGTCAAAAGTTTGGGCCGGATGGGACTGGGTCCACTTCAGACGATTTGAAATAATTACGATGCTTTGTTACGTTTTATTTTTCAAAATTGGCCGTGTACACAAGCATTTTACAGGTATGACACATGATTGGTAATATTCACAGAACAGAACTCACACTTTGTCCTGATCCAACATGTACATGGAACTTGGTAAACCTGTGAAAACTTGAGCTCAATCGGACAACTGAGTCCCGAAAACTTAGCACAAAACGACTTGTTTGTTCTTATAAAACATAACTGAAAATATTTTTGATCTCACCGAGACGTAAATTATTTGTTTTACACTTTTCTCAGTAAACAAAATAGCATTTCAGGCGGACATGTTTTAGCAGAAGGTTTTTATCATGTCCATTTTTATACCGTGTTATTTATATGTAAATCTGTGAACATTTCTGTTTTGGTTTGTTTAATACCAATCCTGTACTGTTCCTTTAACCATGATGAATAAGTCCTTCAACGTTTGACACTCTTTGTGATTTGGTTTTTGATTTGTAGGTATTTTATTTAGGACTACTTCCCAGAAAATAAGTTGTTATAATAATATTGTGATTCTTATAAGCCATTAAAAATACGTTCTATTCGCCGTTTTTGTATAAAATCGAAGCTTATATAGCTAAGCCTGGAAATCGACCTTCAATTTCGAACATGGCTGAATTTGAAGGCAGGGATTTATGTTCTGGGTCTTTTCAACATGACGGCGGGGATAGGAATAACAGACCTCTAAACTTCTGCTAAACTTTGGTGTTTTCATTTTCCATTGAGCTCGTTATTATGCCAGATTGCTCTCCAAAGTGCACACGCTTTCGAATTAAAGCTTCACTGCATTAGTTATTATTATGTATCTATTTACGGTTATGACACCAAGGATTCCTCAGAAGTGCCCTAGGCACTGTAGCTCGAAAGCCTGATGAAACCTTTTTATGGAAAGATGATGAGAAGAAGATACAGTTTTAGAGGTGGGAGGAAAACCTCAGAGTTATATTCTGGGTAAAACCCACAGAATCAGGTAGGGACTGAAAACCCAATCCACTTGTGGACCGAGCTGGACTCGAACCCGGTCCGCCAAAGTTGAAAGGCGAGGATAAATACAGCATTTCAGGTGGAAATATTTTAACGGTATGTTTCTTCCAGCACCACTACCTTGAGTGAAAGGGGATAACTTAAACAACCCAAGTGAGGGGTGTCCTTTATGTTTGTTCCAAAAATCGTTCGGACGACGGTGATTCAGTTGGAAAAGACACTAAATCTTGATTTCCTTAAAAAGCCTAGCATCAGCCAAGATTTCCCATAGTGACTATTTGCACTGTTTACGAACTGTTGAGTGCATTTTCTGTCTCAAACTCAATAAAAAATGTGTGGAGGCCTTGCAAATCCTATATTCTCCCTTTAAGGAAACATTTCCTCAAAATCAATTCCTTTGAAAAGACTGGTATAAGTGCAAGAAAGATAGAAGACTCCATACTAAATGGCAGTGCTCAAGTATGAAAGAACCTAACCATGTATAGGGACAACTCTCCTTTAAGAAAAAAAGCATGAACGAAGATGCACAAAGCCTAATTGAAGACGCCTCATGTTTTATGGATTTTCATATTGATTTTTCCTCTGTTGGGGCGCGATGTATATACGTCTCCAACAGCACCGTCTGTCCAGCATTACAAAAGATTCAGAATACATCATGAATGGCGCACCAGCTACACCCCTAAACGCTGCACTGTTCACTTATATAGTTGGGCCTTAAGGGACATATGCTTAGCTGTCATGCATTCTTTGTGCAAAACAAAACTTAAGACAGGAACACATTTATCATCTTGTATAAATTATAGGATACACCAAACATAGGGCGTTTACGAAACGAAGGCTCAGGCTCAGGCTCAGGCTCAGACTCAGACTCAGGCTCAGACTCCATTTCGTGAATCCATTCTCAAATAACTGGTATCCAAAAAGAGGCTTTTGGCTGCGGTTCGGAAGTAGATTCTCTTATTTGAAAAGGAAAACAGAGCTTCAGCTTCAATGAAAAACCACAACCTTTATTTTCACCATATAGGCCTACATGACAGAGCTGGAGCCTGAGCCTGAGCCTGAGCCTAAGCCTGAGCCTCCGTTTCGTAAATATAGTATTACTAGACAGCTCGACAGCTCGGGAGCTCTAGCCAGTAACTTCCTTGCTGTCCAATGTTCCGGGCTTACACTTAAACACAATTCACAAAATGTTCATTGGAAGTAATGGAACATTGCGCAGTGGAACTCTATAAAGGTAGTATCATACTTTTGGTAAGAAACCAAAACAGAAATGTTCACAGATTTACGTATAAATATACCACTAAAATGTTTCCACCTGAATTGGTGTATTTATTCAGAAATTAGTAAAACAACGACCGAAAATCTTTTTGATCTTTTAGGAGATCAAAAATAAAAGAGAAACGACTTAAGAAATACCTTGGGCGTTTTTCACTGTTTTCTCAAAAAGTGGGCACCGTATGGGACTGCAATTGATTGTTATTGTATATCTTCCTTGATATTTTTGCCCATGAATCTGCATTTCTTTGACAAAAACCAACGTATGATATTGCCTTTAATGCTTTCCACGCGGTTAGTCTCCCAAATCTTGGCGCACTCGAGTAGCACGCAATACCGTCAATACGTGCCCTCGCATGGATTTGGCGGTTTAAGCAAACAAGTCAATCTCAAAAGCGAGCACTAATGGGATTGTGTGATGTGCTCAACACACTGCTAATAACGATGAGTGTTTGCTTATTGGGTTGGGCATCCCTAGGGGCTGTATCCAGAACCCAAGTCTTGAGTTCTTCATAAATACAGAAGGCTCTTATGCCACTATGGTCATTATAATGGTTTATAATATGATGAAGCACTTAAATGTTTAGGAACTTTAAATAGCGGATATAGGGATCTTGGAGATGTGCTTTTCAATTCAGAATGTTAATGGTTATTACCGTCATCAACTGGCATCTTAACGTGCTTGGACGGTTAGCAGGGCCTGACGCGTTTCGATAACAAAACAATGATTTGAAGATTGCCATCATTGCCATCGTGATAGAATTTGCATCTTGAGGTTTTGAGTACTATATTTTATTGAAAAGTGAACAAAGAATAATTGTCTGTAGTGGGATTCAAACCGTCGACCTCCTGAATACCGTACAGGCGATCTACCAACTGAGCAATCCAGCCCTACGTTGGTGGTGACACCAATAGTCAATCATCTTTGTTCGTTTGGCAATCAGAAGCCATGCATGAAACCACGCACACACCGCCATACCCCAAGGATCATTTCACCGATACGCGCAGCAATGCTGCACTCGGAACGGTGTATGGGGATCACTCAAAGAGGATACGGCTTTAAAATTCAGTCAGTTTCCCTTGTGGTTATTTGATGATTATATTATATTTTATCATTGACACTTGAATCATCTCTTTGTGCTTCCAGACATGTATTTATTGGGACCGACGCTATAGAAAGTCTCACTATTACTGTTGCGTGAGTTAGTGTCATGGATAGGCCTATATAATACTGAGACCGAAGTTTGCCCAAAGTGTCTCCATTGACTTCAGCTTTCGTTTCACCATCGATGAAGACTTACGAGCAAATACGCGGCATCATCTGTCTAGTACCTCAAGCCCCTCCCCTACGGTCATAAACCGATGAAGATTATTATTATTTCCGTACGACGGTGTGGAATTCCTTATTGTGAAGACGGGTACTTGAAGAGCTGAAGCTAGTCACTTGAGGGAGTATAGGATGGTCATTCTTACCGTGAACAAACACTCGTTTCCCCCCGGTGCCTTCGGCATTTGTACGCCTCCCTGGAAATGCCTTCCGCCGTGCCGCAGATGCCCAAGTCGCCGGGTGCCTAGCCCGACTAATGGATCCATATTGTCGATCGGGAGATTAGTTACACGGCAAATCGATTACCGACGTTTAGAAACCAGACTATGCCGTCATAGGACAGTGCAACTAGCGGCCACGCTTCACCATTAAGGGTATATCAAATAAAAAACCGGCTCCGTTTGTTATGTGCTCGATGATGGTATATGTAATAGGTTTTGTCTATAGTGTTAGTCTGGTGCCGAAACTATAAAACGAGTTTGTACTTGTATTAATTCAGACACTTTAATGACGGAGATGGGGCCAGAGGAATGTCGTTTTTATGAGAGGAAATTTAACCGGCTGGTCCACTGGTGATTTTGATATGTTGAACACCACAGGGTATTGAATTGGCCGCATGTGTTGTGTGGCATGGACATCAACTGTTACTCAAGGAACGTTCAGAGCTCGCGGGGAATGTGATGGGATGCGACAGACAGCTTCAGAAATATGGTGCTTATCAGTGAGAGCATGGAGAGCGAGCCGAACTGACTGTGGACGGACAACTTGGCCAAGTCCAGTATGGAAATCCAGTGACGCCGTTCTACACCAGTAATACCAAACTACACTCTTCACCCATTACCGGTAAATTTAACACATTTCGCGTGGAATATAACATTGTTACCGCTGTTACTTGCTTTTAAAAGACCTACAATTATTTACAGATTGACACGTGCTGCATTTTGTAATAGACTAGCTTTAAAATATACCAGTACCTTTTTCACGATATTTCAGCTGCCAATAAAAAGTTATCATCATATTAAACTTCTCAGCGCGGTTCATCACCGTACATGCGCCGTATGGATGAAAGAACTATGGGGACAACATCAGTGTGATCATGAATAATGAATCAAAAAAAGGAGACTGGTCGATGTTTGTGTGTATGGAGCTTCATAGGTATACTGGTTTGCTCAGTCAGTCACTGTACGTCAGATTCCAGTAATAACTTGGCTGGTTGCTACACAGTATAGACGGCATCGCCATTGTTTATCGTTATAACGTGTATGTAGGCTGACATGTCTCCGCCCGGAATGTTTTGATGGAATGACGGGTTTACATCATCAACAGCTGCGGAGGAAAGAAGTCTCGCACGGACAGTAGGCTACTTCTCTCTGTATGAACTGTGTGTGTAGGCCTACAACTCGCTCTTATACAAGATCGCCCACTGTGCAATCATGTCAGAAGATCACAGCATCACCATAGCTTACTTACCGCAAGATAAACTCTGATTTCAACCTGGACTCCGCTGATTTAAGCATCTTCTGTAACAGCACGCGACTGAAAGATTAATCAAAAAGAAGCCAGCTAAACGCTGATTGATCAACGAAGCTCACGACGGTCATATTATCCAAAACTCTTCCCAAATGGAGCCATCGGTATAATTAACCTCAAAAATCCCCATCCTTTGATGATTAACAAAGATGATACACGGACATCCCATGTCTTGGTTAAATTTGAGTGGTTGTTTTTTATTCAACCCATGAACAAGAAATAATATTCAGGACAGAAATTGTTACTGAAGCATGGTCTGATTGGAGTTGATTCAGTTTAATCGCGCGGGGGGTGAGCTGGCGTTCATGCTCGCCGAGCCGAGTCCCGTTTTGTCCCGGGTCTCCTTACGGGCTGATGATCTACCGATGAATGAGGAATAAAACGATTCATCTTTAAACTGTAGGCCTAGCCAGCTCGATCTTTCCTCTGCTATATAGACGGTGTCATCCCAACGTTCTCTATCCATTTTCCTAATGGTATCACACCGTCTCCACACCGCTCATCGCTATATAGGCTTCCTTTTTAGCTGCCGGGCTACAAGAGGGTAGATATACATTATGCCTGCGGTGACGTATTACCATTCGTGTGGAAGGATTTGGTTATATATCGGAGGGATTGCTGTCTGAAATTAGACCACGGCGGATTTAAGTTGTTTTCCTTACTGATGTCTCCGTGTGAGTAAGACTTGCGAGAGAGTAGTGTCATTTCAGCGGAGTTTGCAATGAGTGGGATACCGGGGTTGTGCGCCATTTTCCCAGCATCGACGGTAGCTGCCTCGCTGCTGGTGTGCGGTTCCGAGGCACGGCAGGGGCTAAGATGGTATCACTTCAGAGTTTCCCTGGGTAAGTAGGCTTGTTTCACGTACCAATTATAGTAATTTTTCCGTCACACTTGGGCATCTTCTTACCTGGTGAAGATATGGTGTATATAGCCTCCCATTTCGAAGATTGAGAATGTTGTGAACAGTCTGTTGTGTGCCCAGTTTACCACGCGTCTCACTCTCCATAACAACACAATGAGTACGAGTACTCCAACACTGCCGGCACGCCCTGTGTGGTGGATCTATAACCGTTTTCAAAATTTTGCTTTTTAGTTAAAAGTGGCAGAATAACGGACGTTTTTAGTGAATTGTCTAAGTGAAAGCATAAACTCAAATACAATGTGTTTCAATCTTGTTGTGGATTCAGGTTTATCATATCATAAATTTACTGAACACTGTATATTCCTGTAGAACTTAGTGGAGAAAACCATATCTCTATACTGTCACATGTTCATAGGCTATCTTGCTTATGGACGCAAGCTTCCTCGTTCCCTCTTCCTCGTTCCCGCGACTGGGCTCGTACTCGTATCATAACTAACAAGATATGGAGCTCAAATCATCAGGGACCAATAATTTCATGGAGCTGTTAAGCACACACAAAAAATGCTTAGCACAAAATGTCTTGCTCAATCAAGGAAACCGCCATTAAAAAATTCCATTTGATATTCATGGTCAGCGAACAACAGTCAAAGAACAATCACACGCGATGCACAACTCATGGAAATTTGGTTGTTAATCCTGTTTTAATTAAGAAAGATATTATCTCATGGTTAACAAATGTTAGTGCTAAGCAGGGACAGCCACACGGCTTGGCTTAAATAATGGCCGTGGGAAGACTCAAGCCACATCAGAATGAGCGGTATAAAGGTATATATCTCTCCGTCTACGGCTTCGGCTCAGAGCGTCTCTATAATGTTTGTCTCATTGCAGACAGTAACGCTCTCCTAGCCGCTAGCTGTAGCCACATCAGAGTAATTTGACCGCAGACTCCTTCACTTGCAAATTGAAAAGTTAGGTGTTCTTTGAAAGGAAAAATCGTCAGCATAAAAAGCGCCGAGGAAAAATATTTTTACACAAAGACGTAATTCAGCCGATTTATGCGAGTTTCTGCCCGCCATACTAAATAATAGGAGCCTAATGTGTTGTTGTGGTAATCTACGTGTATATTTCTTGTGATATAATCATAGAGCTACAAGTATATTATAATGTTAATATAGCGCTATGAATATAATGAACACCGTGGATATCGAAGGGAAACTCATTTTAGTTTTAGGTTTTTTTGTGCTGGTCAAAACACTCATTCCTTCCTTATATCTACTGTCTAGAATGGCCCTTATATACATTGACTACCTACCTAGGAGAGACACTTGAAATAAGTCGAGTGTTTCAAAACGACAAGATTGTAATCATGTCCCTTGTTCGTCTGCACTGCAGCCATGAGAGCAATGATGACTGTATTTTATTACTTTGTTTGCTTGCATTTAGTCTCAGTACTGTTATAATATTAAGCTCATGCATGCAAGTCACCCTGATATTGCCATAGGCATTTGTTAAAGGTATAATACATGATGAGTAAAGGTCACAGAACAGCACTCACACTTTGTCTGATCCTGCATGTACATGAAATAATAAACCTGTGGATATTTGAGCTCAATCGGACATCTGAGTCTCGAGAAAATAGCGAAACCCGACTCAATTTTTCTTATAAAACTGAAAAGAATGGTTTTGATCTTACCCCGAGATCAAAACTGTTTTCAGTCGTTGTTTTATTAATTCCGGGATAAATACACAATTTCAGGCGGAAATATTTTAACGGTATGTTTCTACCAACACCATCTTCATACCCTGAAACTTATACTTGAATCTGTTAAAGGTAATATCATACTTTGGTTTGTATCAAAGAAATACAGATTCATGGGCATAAATATCAACAGATACAGCAACAGTCATCTGTGAAAATTTCAGTCCCATACGGTGCCCACTTTTTGAGAAAACAGTGAAAGACGGCCACAATATTTCTTAAATGTTTTCTCTTTTATTTTTGATCTTTTAAAAGATCAAAAAGATTTTCAGTCGTTGTTTTACTAATTTCTTGAGAAATACACCATTTCAGGCGGATAAATCTTAACGGTATGTTTCTACCACCACCATCATCATACCCTGTAAGTTATTAAACCTGCGAACATTTCTGTATTGGTTTCTTACCAAAGTACGATACTACCTTTAAGGCACATGGAACAAATATTATTCCACGACTGTCTCTATAAACGAAGAAACCTGGCATTGAACGTGACAACTGTGCACAGACTTATTCCTCATCAAGACGGAGTTGATACAACTGAACTTGACAATGTATACATCAGGCCGAGTTTATGTAAACGCCAAGCATGCGGTATCAAGTACACGGGTGGTATTATTATTGCCATTATACCAGAGCACGCACTAGGAATATCCCCGGTATTTTGCATGTTCACAGTGCGATATCTCTCACCACATGGTCGGCCATGACACACGAAGTACACAGTATTATTTTCAATAAGGCAATAAGGCAAATTATTACCAACAGAAAACTCATTAATTTCCAGCAACAAGGACGCAGAATTACCAGCAACAAATCCTATTTTTTTCTTTTTACGAGGTATCAGTTTTGTAAAATCAACTGTCGAATTTGCCATAGCGAATGCACACAGTTCGACATAATTATATAACTGTCTCGGTATTTTTGCATCTACAGAGGTTGTGATTAAATTTATAAGAACTATCATTCTTTGGTTGGAAAGCAAAACAGACATGTTCACAGATTTACGTATAACTTACAGGGTATACAGGATGTCCAAGAAAAAAACGCAACACTGTGTCGGGACCCATTATGTTAACATTAAACTGTTTATCACTTCAATATTCAGATATGCGATACAGACATGTTTTGGCTATCACCATTTAAAATTTAAGCATATTGGGGCTGTAATTGGCGAAAATATGACCAATTGAAAGAATAGGGCCTACTCCTTAAAAATAAAATTGCAAGGAAAACACGCATAGTCAATACACACATAACGAGTATGAAAGAAAGATGAAAATCGGGTTTTGAGGTTGGGTAATTCAGTCATAAATGTTTCACTCAATTTTAGTCCAATTCTGCTTAAATTCCACATGGTAATAGCCAGGACATGGTTGTATCACATATCTGAATCTTGAAGTGATAAACAGTTACATTTTTATATAATAGTTTCATATAAAAGTGTTGCGTTGTTTTTTTTTCACAATTTTGCATGACAATTACAACGGTTTGTCGTCGTTTTCTACTGTTTTCCAATGATCAATTGAGCTGAAAATTTCACAGGTTTGTTTTTATTCCATGACAAATCAAATTGTGAGCAGACCGCAGTTGTTCTAACAACTTTAACAAAGTATGATAGTACCTTTAAGCTCCGAACGTCCCTGTCAGAGTAGTCTATATAGGGTCACTTGGGTTGTTTATAGCAGCATATCATTAGTGTTCATATTCACTCAATTCTTCAAAATGTTGCAGAGTTCCCCATTATTTTGTATAACTGTCATAAATTTCACAAGCTTTGTTTTTCTTACATCCCAACCATGTTTATTCATAAAACATTTGTTCATCCATTTATTTAACAATGGAATTAATTGATTTATCCAAAATGCTTATAGCGGAATCTTTCTCGAAGGCTTTAGCTATATTAACGACTATGATTATAAGCATTCGTGTTATGTGTTACTGAGAAATAATCAAATACCGCAGTTATGCAATCCATGGGACATATAATACCTGATTGGTTAAGGTCACAGAACAGCACCCACACTTAGTCTAATCCAACATGTACATGAAATAATAAACCTGTGAAAATTTGAGCTCAATCAGACATCTGAGTCCCGAGAAAATAGCGAAAATCCGACTCCATTTTTCTGATAAAACATGAAGAATGGTTTTGATCTAATACCCCGAGATCAAAACTGTTTTCGGTCGTTGTCTTACTAGTTTCTGGATAAATACCATTTCAGGCGGAAGTATTCTAACGATATGTTTCTATACCAGCACCATCTTCACATCCTGAAAGCCACACGTAAATCTCTGAACATTTCTGTTTGGGTATGTTACCAATCCTGCACTGTACCTTTAATCAACCAGCATGCTGAACTTGATAAAACACGTATTTGAACATTAATTAATATATGGCCACAGGCATATTTTGATACATTAACCAACAAGTCTTAAAGCGTAATTGGTACAACATTATAGGCCTACTCGGTTTGAAATGAACTTCTACCTACTAAACTAGTTGCGCATGCTTAGATGTTTTCAATAATATTACTCCCCACGGGCAAATATTAAATGTCTTGGTGCTATATAGAATTAAGGTCATCATGAGTGCAATATTTCCTCGTTATTCAGTATGAAGAGCAGTGCTTAGCAGAGCTGGAGGCAATAATTAATGATGACTTCCCAGGGGTGCTGTTCAACAGTTAGAGAGTGGTGATGTTGACGTACGGGCTGGCTGGCTAGTGGGCCCGCCGTGCCGTCACCGCCCCGTCATGTCAGCCTTGTCAGGCGTAAGCGTGCAGTCAGTCAGTCCAAACATCGAGTTCCTACCTTTCTTTTGCAACGTCACAGACCGATTTTTTGCCAACCAAGATAGCAGAAACTATAGCGAGCCATCAATGCCAAGCATAAGAAATAACCACATTATTTTACCAACTTTGTATACACAACGTTTCATAAACATTGAAAGATATTGCTGAATGTAATTGAAACAACACAAGCAATGATGGTATGAATGTTGTATGCTATGGAAAGTTTACAAAAACGTTGAAGTTGGTCACGCCGTCTGTCAAGAAGACGAAATGATTTGTAATCTTTGGCCGCCCCGATGCCAACCACGAGCCAGTGTTTGTAAATAAAAGAAAGGTCTATACGTTCCATAATCAAATTCTGAAGAATTATGTTCCCTAGGGGTTCACCACACTAAATAAACTCCCATTTACCTCAGTGTAAAATCCCTCAACTTCACAGTTCAAAAAAACCCACCCAGGAGTCTCTTTTTGGTGCAATAATATAAATGATAGTTTTTTAACCCTCGTCTACCCAATTCTTTTCAATTTGTCTTTGTTAGCCAATCAAATCTGTTGCTAATTGCCCAAGAAAAAAAAACACCCAGAAATGCCCCTTTTCCGTAACCGACTTGCAACCAGTTTTCATGACGCAACTCTCCACGCTCAAAACCTTAGGGCCAGATTTTAAACCAAAATGTCTTAAATCTCCACAACAGGCTGAAGCACTGAACCTCAGGTTGTGACAACCACGGTCATAATTACACAATATATTAATTGCATGACCTTCAAAAATTAATAGCATATTAAAAAAAAAAACATTTGAGGATACTCAGAATATGATAATCAGCTCGGCGCATTGATTTGGGGCTATTAAATGTAATGCACACCTATATAGGGCGTTTACGAAACCGAGGCATAGGCCCAGGCTCAGGCCCAGGCTCAGGCTCAGGCCCAGGCTCAGGCCCAGGCTCAGGCTCAGGCTCAGGATCAGGCTCAGGCTCAGGCTCAGGCTCAGGCTCAGGCTCAGGCTCAGGCTCAGGCTCAGGCTCAGGCTCAGGCTCAGGCTCAGGCTCAGGCTCAGGCTCAGGCTCAGGCTCAGGCTCAGGCTCAGGCTCAGGCTCAGGCTCAGGCTCAGGCTCAGGCTCAGGCTCAGGCTCAGGCTCAGGCTCAGGCTCAGGCTCAGGCTCAGGCTCAGGCTCAGGCTCAGGCTCAGGCTCAGGCTCAGGCTCAGGCTCAGGCTCAGGCTCAGGCTCAGGCTCAGGCTCAGGCTCCAGATCTGCTGAAAATATAGGTTATGGTTTTGAATTGAAGCTGAAGCTCTGTTTTCATTTTCAAACCAGAGAATCTACTTCAGAACCACAGCCAAAAGCCTCTATTTTGATACCAATTATTTAAGAATGGATTCACGAAATGAGCTGGAGCCTGAGCCTCCGTTTCGTAAACCCCCCTATAGTCCTTTTGTGTAGATGATCCAGGCCCTCTTGTGACAGCCATACCGCTCCCTGTTATGGCTTACATTCCTTGAAGATGATGACGTAAACATTTACACCCATTACAAACAAACAAAAATCTTGCATGACACCTTTAAACTTATACCGTCAGCCGAGATTTGTATCCAAAGCAAACGAGTAATACCAGAGCATGTAAGGTCATGATTGCTTTGCGAGGAAATTGGTCGTAGATCCTCTTGTCTGGACGGGATCTGCGAGAGCTTGGGACGTAGAATAAATAAATCCAGATAGTGACGAAGAATGTCGGAATTAGGGCCTTTACGAAACCTGGCTTGAGGCTAGGTTTGGTACTTATTTCGCTACCGCCATTTGAGGCCCACAAAACGAAACGAAGGGATTAAGCCACATGACGAAGCCGAAGAAAGGCTGCAGCTTCGCCATGTATCTCAAGCCCTTCATTTCATTTAGGACACAAAATGGCAGCAGCAAAATAAATCCCAAGCCTAGCCTCAAGCCTCATTTCGTAAAGGCCCTTAGTTTGCTTTGGCTCCTTGCAAAATGGTTGGTTGTTATTATTCTGTTATATGTGGATCGGTTAGCGGAAACACCATGTAAGAATCGTTTTGTTTCGTTCGCATTTCTCGTAAGGTCTCAACGTTTCGACTAGCCTGCTCTAGTCCTCATCAGGAGATGGGGTCTCCTTTTTGATATGATACTATACCATTAATGGCGATTGTGGGTTGACGGGATCCCAAAACACATTGATTTTTTTGGCTCTGAACTAACTTCTACTCCTCAAAAATGATACTTTTGACTTTCAGCAAATGTTCCTGGGTCCATAAAAGCCTAGATTGAAGAAATTTGTTAAACATTTCAGGGTTAAAATTCAATTTTCTTACGCGCTTCTTGTAAACTTTCAAACAGACCGTCCGATCGCGTGAGGCCATTTGTCTGGTCTGGTTAGTCTAGTGCCCAGACCCAACAGATCAAGAGTCCTCAAAATGTCAGAGTGGAAACCAGACTATTCTCGTCTGCGGCCGTCCGTGCGGCGGTGAAATGTTAAAATCTTGGTTACCGTTTTTACCCCATAATTTCCCTCAAAAATCAAAGCCCTGCCCTCTTTCCAAAAATTTAACCTTGGTAATATAGAGGAGGAGACTACCAAAGTATATGTAGGTAAGTTACTTTTCAAAAAGTAGTTTCCTTTCCTTTATAGTTTTAGGACCCGTAAACCCACAATCCCCCCATTAATCATGGCAATTCTTACCACGGTATACGTATACGTATACGGTGTCCATTTTATGACGCTTTTAACATTTTAAATGGCGCTAGCTACTACGAAATCTTTCTTCCCGTGTGGTGCCAACTTTTAGAGAGAACAGTGAAAAACGCAGATATTATTTTAAAAATCTTGTCACCGTTATTTTAAACAATTTAATAGCGCTAGTACCGATATAACGTTTTAAGAGAAGTAGCCTACACAATTAACTGAAACGTATGCTGCCCACGCGCACCGGTATCCTTTGCTATGTTTGTGCAAGGTAAATTTTGTGTAAGTGAAGTGCTTATATAGATTTGTTTTTAGAAAAAAATGTTCTTCGCACTTAAAAGGTAATATTATACATTGGTTTTTGTAAAGGAAATGCAGATTCATTGGCAATTATATCAAGGAAAATACAGTATCAGTCATCTGTGAAATTTTCATTCCCATACGGTGCCCGCCTTTTGAGAAAACAGTGAAAAACGCCCACGTAATTTCTTGAATCTTGTCAACGTTATTTTGGTGGTTTTTTTTTTTCGATCGTTGCTTTGACTAATTTCGTGATAAATACAGCATTTCAGGCGGAAAAATGTTAACAGTATGTTTCTACCACCACCATCTTCATACCCTGTAAGTTACAGGTACATTTGTGAACATTTCTGTTTTGGATTCCTATACCAAAGTATGATACTACCTTTAACTTGACTGAAACAGTGCCCAGCATTTCAGAGAAAGTGATTTGTTGTTGTAGGCCTAATTCGAGGATTGCAGAATTGTTGAAATGATTTTAGAATTCCAAGGCAATACAATAATTCCTCGTAATTATAGTTTGTGAGCCGGATGTGTATTTGTACGCCGCCATGACCGTTATTTTTCTACTGACCTACATTGCCTTCAATATATGTGTTTGTAATTGTATTTTATGTCTTGACCTTTTGTGTGAGGCATATAATTATGCTGGTTGATATCGTTTCTTTGACGCTTTACATAGATGACGTATATATATATTTTTTATTATATGTACTTTATGGGTATAGGTTAATGGAGGAGTGCACAGGTCATATCATTTACTGTATATATATTTACTGTATATACTGTATATATCTTCATGAAAGATTAGAAAATATAATTATGACCTCTTATACGCTGGCCTTGTTTTATTCTAGGCTGCATATAGTCCTAGAAATGAAATTATTATATCTCTTCAAAATGATCATAAATTGCAATATGATGTCCATGGTTGATGAATATACCACGTACATCACTCAGGTTTACTTGAAATTATTCCCCGGTTTAAAGGTATAGTATCATACTTTGGTAGCATATCGAAACAGAAATCTTCACAGATTTACCTGTAACTTACTGGGTATACAGATGATGGTGATGGTACAAACATACCGTTAAGATTTTGCTGTCTGGAATGCTGTATTTCTCCAGAAAATATATAGTAAAACCAATGACCAAACACAATTTTGATCTTCGGAAGATCAAAAATCCTGATTTAAAAAATACCGTGGGCGTTTTTCACTGTTTTCTCAAAAGGAGGGCACCGTTTGGGAGTGGGAATTTCACAGATGACTGTTACTGTAACTTCCTTGATATTTTTGCCCATGAATCTGTATTTTTTGACAAAAACCAAAGTATGAAATTACCTTTAAAGGGATTGCATACGTTTGGTAATTTGAGCCTACTGTTTGTTTCAAACCAATATAATTGTATATATATACCATAAAACTAACCTGTGAAAGTTTCAATTAAAAAGGTGGTAGCGTTTTTGAGATTTTGGCGACAAACTAGAGCGGTTATTTCACGCCAGAGAACAGTTAGTCAATAGCTGAGAAGCGTTACGGCCATAACGCTTCTGAGATTCATAATTTTTGGAGATAAAAAGTGACATATTTTTCCATAACCGCGGTACTTCGAATTGAACGTTTCTCAATATGCATTATACTATCCAAAGCAGCTGTACTTCTCAGCAAGTAAGTTTTTATTGCCATAAATTTTCAGAGTCATTACCAAACGTATGCAATGCCTTTAAAGATAAGCCAGATGTTATTGTTACAATGTTATGCATCGACAAAACCTCATTTCGCGCTTTGCAACTTTCGTTATTTTGAATGATGTTGGAAACTGGAAATACCTCAGAAGGCAAATGTGGATTAGTCGTTATGAAAAGACGTCATGGCCATTGAACATAACGAATACGGTTCATTCCCAAGCCAGATATCATATCAGAGATAATTATACATGTAGACATCAATGGTCACATTCGGTCATTGCCCCTACTGACCATTCGTTTGTTCAACCCTTTTGACCGCAGCTACGTCGTATCCTTACACGGAGAAATTGTTTAAAGGAGTAATTGTTAATATATGATTGGTAAAGGTCACAGAACAGTACTCACACGTTGTCTAATCCAGCATGTAAGAATAAACCTGTGAACATTTGAGCTCAATCGGACATCTGAGTCCTGCAAAAATAGCGAAAACACGACTCAAATTTTCTTATAAAACTTAAAGAATGATTTTTGATCTTGCCAAAATCCAAAATGTTTTTGGTGTTTGGTTTTACTCTTTCTGGATAAATACAGCTTTTCAGGCAGAAATGTTTTAACGATAGGGCCTATATTTCTACCACCACCATCTTGATAACCTGAAAGTTATACGTAAATCTGTGAACATTTCTTTTTGGGTATGTTACCAATCCTGGACTGTACCTTTAAATATATACCAAAAACCCGACTCAGATGTTTTTATAAAACATAAAGAATGGTTTTGATCTTACCCAGAGATCAAAACTGTTTTCGGTCTTTGTTGGCTAATTTCTGGTTAAATACAGCATTTCAGGTGGAAATATTTTAACGGTATGTTTCTACCAGCACCATCTTCATACCCTGAAAGTTATATACGGAAATCTGTAAACATTTCTGAGTGTGTTTATACCAATCTTGTACTGTACCTTTAAATGCAGTAATGATGCACAGACCATTGCTTGTTTATCTTGTGTAGTGGGTAATGATAGAGAGAGGGTAATTAGTGACGGGGTCATGAGGTCATGGTTGACTGTTCACCACGTGATGATATGACAGAGAGGCATCACTAGTCATGGAATACCGTGTCGGGTCAGATATGTGCGTTAGTAATCTTCCGTGAGATCCGGTCTGTCAGACGGAATGCGTCTTTCGTTATTTTCGTACATGCCAGAGTGACAGGTCTCTTGTAGCGTGACAATCATTGCTGAACTAGCCTCATTTCGATAGAGCGTTCTGAGAAGTTGGTCTCGTTCGTACCCGTGGGACCTCCATTGGTCATTATGAGTTGTAGGGATGTTGAAAGGTGTGGGATTCAGAGCGTAATGGGCGGCTGTTCATTTGTTGATTTTTTGCCGAGTTGATGTACATCATTAATACGGTGTCATTAATGGTAAAATCACACTTTGGTTTTTATCAAAGAAATGCAGATTCATGGGCAAAAATATCAAGGATTAAGATACAGTAGCAGTCATCTGTGAAAATTTCAGTCCCATACGGTGCCCACTTTTTGAGAAAACAGTGAAAAACGGCCACAGTACTTCTCTTTTATTTTTGATCTTTTAAAAGACCAAACAGATTTTAGGTCGTTGTTTTACCAATTTCTGGATAAATACACCATTTCAAGCGGAAAAATTGAATCGGTATGTTTCTACCAGCACCATATTCATACCCTGTAAGTAATACGTTAATCTGTACATGTACTGTCATAGTACTTTGGTAGCATACCGAAACAGAGATCTTCACATTACCTTATACTTACAGGGTATAAAGATGGTGATGGTAGAAATATACTGTCGTTCTGCCTGAAATGCTTTATATCCAGAAAATAGTAAAACCAAAGACCAAATACAATTTTGATTTTCGGAAGATCAAAAATCCAGGTGAATTTTTTTTTTAAATATTGTGGGCGTTTTTCACTGCTTCTCAAAACTTGGCCACCGTATGGGACTGTTTATTTCACAGATGACTGTTCTTGATATTTGTGCCAATGAATCTGCATTTTTTTGACAAAAAAACAAAGTATGATACTACCTTTAAGTGAAAGAAGTAATTATGATTCCGCTGGCCAAATATTGCATTCTTTCAACGCACTCCTTGATTGATGGTATACCAATGTATGATTCGATCTGTTAACACGACATGAGTGCGGTGGACGCAATACCCTTGGTTAGGAGGCAGCGTGCAACATCGATTTTTCTCCCGGGGAAATGTGGCACTTGGCCCCGGCCGACTGTCCGCTCCTTACCCGTCATCGATGGCAGGATATTATAGGGAGAGTGTCGTGTGATTCTAGAGAAGATACGCTTCCGTTTTCGTAGGAAATATGAGCATACGAGTGGTGTAGGGTTTCCGTAGACTGTCGTTTTTATGTTGCTTGATAACATCGCTCTTAAGTGTGCTCGACGAAAATGTTTTAGATGAAATGCAATTGGTTTGACTGTTAATACTTGATTGTTCACATGGTCCATGAACTGGCAAGTGGTAAGCCTTTAGCGATACTATTCTATCGTTTAAGAATTGTTGGTGAAATTCAAAAACAGTGTATTTGTCTGGTTTCTTTATTTTTGGGAGTGCTATGTTTTATGGCATTATTTTTGACCTTACAGTTGGGTAAACACACTGTGTGGTGAGTAATATGCTGCACTTATACCCTTAGCATTATGTCTATTCATTACGAATCGTTATAATGCGAGTTTCAATGAAAAAGAAGCCAAGAGGCTTATGGTGCTTCTTATCGGACAGCTTGCTCATAATGTACAAACTCATGCTTCACATACAGTCCGAGGACAAGTCTTTTTGTTAGTGTATTTTCTCTGTACTTTTATGAACTCCATAGATTATGCACACATTTGTACGTCCGGGGACGATGTTGAACATGTTCCTGTACAATACACGAACTTGGAGCTGTATAATACATGGGGATTGTGAAAGAGCGCCACCAACGACTCTGACGCGACACGTGCCCACTCTGCGTTTAATTATGTCCTTTCTTATGTGCTGTCTTCGTGTGCGACTTGTAATTCGAATCTTATGATATTACCTCAAAGGCAAAATCATCGAGCGCAAATCGTAGGCTACAGCAGACTCTGGGACCTTTCTAAAAGCTCGGCTCGGGCTCAGGCTCCGGCTCCGTCTCGAGCTCAGGCGCCAGCTCCATTTCGTAAAAATCCATTCTAAAATTACGGATATCAAAATAGAGGCTTTTGACTGCGGTTCGGAAGTAGATTCTCTGGTTTAAAAAAGAAAACAGAGCCTCAGCTTCAATGAAAAACCACGACCTATATTTTCCGCATATTGGTTTTAAGCCAGAGCCGGAGCCGAGCTTTGAGAAAGGCCCCTTTTAGTAAAGAAAGTTACGATAACTCCTGAGTTTGGAACCGTACTGGCTACTCATCATGTGTACCGTACCGTGTGAGCCGTTATTAATTAATGTGCACTAAACTTGGGCATCATCCACATGACGCTGATTCCAACTCCGTGACTTGACTTGTATCAAGGTCTCTGCTGCAGCGTTAACTATTTATAGCGCCACCTTGCGTCGAGCCAAGACCAGTTCAGTATAACATGCATTTATACATACAGTACAGTACAGACAGTACATCCGTCCCAACTGACGGCCACAGGCGCCAAAATATGAAAATCATTTTACCTCGATCTATCGTAATTAAATCAAGCAGAGACAGCATGCGCTACTGGCTGTAGGCCCTATATGCGTTTCATTTACGTCTGTCTTAAAGATGTCTATCCTTTCAGTCGAATTTTTTTATTCGAGTGAAAAAAAGGTTTAGATGATAAGACTGATGTTACGCGCGTCAAACCGAGATAAAATCTGGAAGAAAAAATCCATGAGCCGTGGCTGAATAATATCAGGTAACGGTGATTAAATCTGTTTGTTTATCAAGTAACATCAGCTGGAAGAATTCGCAGATTTTATATCGAAGCTCTTTGATATTGGAAAGTAGATATTTACATCAATATAGGGCAAGAACTTGGTCAATGTGCCCAACATTTGTTTTTACATTGTAAAGCAGTTTGATATTTTTATATGTGGTGCTGTGGCCTAATGGTCTGTGTGTCGTACTCAAGATCGTTGTGGTCAATCTACAGATTGTGGGTTCGAATCCAGCCATGGGCTAATGGTGCTTGCATCCTTGGCCAAGATGCTTTGTCACATATTGCTTCTCTTCACCCAGGTGTAAATGGGTACCTGCGAGGGTAGTGATGACTTTGTGGTTTGATTAGCCTCTGTGCACTGAATACGGTAGCCCCGCTGTATATACCCCAGGGAGTTGAGATGGTTTCAGGAATGTAAATTATGACCCTATTACCAGGGTTAATAATAATTATTTGTAATAATTTGTAATGCGCAGTATAAAGTATAATTCATATAGTAGATATTCAATATAATGCTCTATATTTTATAATTTATTATTACTAAAGCGCATTAACCTCATGTAAACTGCTTATCCGGCGCCAATTTCTCTATACTCTATATTCAATCTTTCAATTATTTTCCCGCCATTTCTGTCTTCTCTTCTTAATAAGCAGTTTCCCGCGTGAACTTTCTTCATCCCTTCAATGCCGACTATCAACACCTCTCAACCAATGATCCTATAGCTGCGCAAGATAGTCTACTCTTTTAAAATCACGCGCAGCCAGATAAAGTACGCACAGGCGGCCGTTTTAGTAAGCCAAATTTACTGTTTTTATTTGTTGTATGATTTTGGCCGAATAAATAATAATAATAGGCCTTAATAATGATAATAATTTAACTTTACTTACCTATTTCTAAAAAATCCTCCAAACCAATGAACTTGAAATTGGCATATGTTCATATTGAGAGCATTCTCTGTCTTCTTTTAAATTATGGACAATAAAAATATGTCTTTAAAAGGTAGCTGGTACCTATAGGGAGACATCGAAAAGTCTCCCTAAGTCCCGATGTCTCCCTAATGTCCACATTATAATAACGTGTCCCCCTAATACCCCATTTGTAAGTAGTATTGGTTTGGTGAAAGGTTCGTCTTACAATTATTTGAATTTGAAATTAATAACATCATAAATAGCTCAGTTACTTACTAAAATGGCGGTCGAATGATACTTCACTTTTTGGGCTGAGTATAGGCTATATCTTGCGCCACTACATTATCTTTGTTCTTCACCAACTTCGCGCCACTCTGTCATGTCTATTTAGATTCATCGCCTCAACATTATACTGGATTTCAGTTTGCTCTTGGCTATTCCTCTGTGCTCATAAGTGTTGTACGTCTTTCGATTAATGTCCAGCTGGGATCAGAATCTGTGTCATTATCTGCAGTTCTGCAGTTTCATATTGAGTAATTCCGCCTTAAAATATCGGCCAAGAAACGCCTGTAAGACACGTTTTTTTGTTTGATAGAATCAACCCGTCTCAACATGTCAAATTGAAATGTCAACGAATGCAGATGATCAATACACGCCACGGGCTCAAACATGTACTCGACATTGTGGAGAAAGCACATCATGTAATGCAAGTCAGTTCATGATGAAGGATGGGTAGGCCTATACATCTCGCTTGTGAATAATTCTTGCACCGATCCAGGGCCGTGCATAGTCAATGGTTTGGTTTGAGAGCAGACGGGTATATAACTCAGTAATTCACGGTCATGGAAGGGACGGGAAATACAACAGAAATGTGCGCAACATGATTCGAATTTTATGAGAAAGTAATTGAAAGTAAGCAAGTAAGCACCAATGTAATGGAGCAGTTAAGCACAAAAGAAATTGCTTAGCGCAAAATGTCTTGCTCAATAAAACAAACCACTATTTAAAATTCCATTTGATATTCATGGTCAGCGAACAACAGCAAAAGAACAATCACAGGCGATATACAACACATGGACATTTTGTTGTTAATCCTGTTTTTATTCAGACAGAAATGTCATGGTTAGCAAAAAGGCCGTGAAATTGGTCTCAGGTGTTAATGTAGGTCCACAGACGTAACTATGTAACACAGCATGACAATCAGCCAAGTAACTAACCCAAGAACCTTTCAAGCAAAAAACAAGAACCTTTCAAGCAAAAACCAAGAACATTTCACGCAAAAACCAAGACTCAAGCACCCTCTCGTTTTAAATGACACATCGCGAAGATTCATCTACCGTCTTATGTGAAAAATAAATCCCCAAAGCAGATGCCAAAATATAAATTCCAAAATCATTTCAGATCCTCTGTAGAATTTGCCAGCTGGACAAGAAGGACGCGCAGATGGCCAGGATGAAACGTGGTGGTCACTGGTCAGCATGATTGCCCTCTGCCCAGAACAGTGGTCGGCTCCCTTGAAGTTGATGTCACCGCTGTCCACTTTGCCTCATCAACTCACTACCGCGCACTCTCACGAAGAGAAAAAAAAAACCTGACCGACTCAAGTTCCTCGTCTTGTCCTCTCGTCACGAATTCATCTTGAGATCGAGCGAGAGTGCAAGAAAAGAAAGAAAGAAAAACACAACAACCCCACAACAAATCAGGTTTGGCCGACGGTTAAAAGGAAAAGACACGCAGGAAAAACAACATACATCACCCCATAGTGCCGAATTGAAACAAGAGTCAGATGAGTAAATCAATATCGCTTCTGACTCTTAAGCGCGGAGTACGTCTCTAGCTCTCCACAACGTGAAGTGTTTCTTGGCCTAAGGGGGAAGCAGATGACAAGGAGAGAGGGTTATCTCGATGCTAGGATGCCAACTTCTCTGCAATCTGATACCAAAAACACCGCCAAGACAATCGAAGAAAAGGAAAGAAAACGTCTGCACAGACATCGACCGGCAAATGTTTTGCACGTTTCTTCAATTTGAATGGCTTCTTTTACACCATGTATAGGCCAATATGTTCTACAGAGTCTGATAAAAAACGAAAGGGCGTTGAAAGTCGTTTTGCTGATTGGACGAAACAGACATATCCATCACTGTGTTCCAGCCACCTGGCAGCACACACAACGACTGTTTCATGGAAACTCAAGTCAAACAGCCAAACACATTAGTCTTCTTCAGACTTGATTATTATACATGCAACGGCCGTAAACACAAATGAAGTGTACAGTATTATTCTTCATGTCGGCTATATAGCATACAACATCCATAATGAATCGTAAGACTTTTAAGACAGCTACGAACTTATCTTACGATACACAACCGGTCAATAGCTGTGTCTAATTCTTAATTACATTCATTATGTAGGGCGTGGACTGACATTAAACGTAATTATTCAAATGAATTCTCATTTGAAATAATTCTCTAATTAATCGACCGCCAGGACATTTGACTAATTAACTATCTCTATGTAGGCCTATATACAGGAGACACATCGGCAGATACTAAACTGGCAAAGACAAAACCGCAGACACGTACACAAATCAATGGTGCATTTTATCCACATGTTATAGACTATAGTACCAGTATATCTAGGCCCGTATGAATATTAAACAGCACGTTCGAACAGGCCATTACAAATATATAGTGCTATACACAATTCAAATTTTCCGCTTTGACGCATATTAATAGCTCAATCTGTCTCGCATTACAAATGCACAACACCGCCGAAAATGATCGCTTGGTCTCACTCTCTAGTTTGCTTATTAATTCGCCACTCCCCTCATCATACACAGGGGAAAGGCCGGCTCTCTGTTATTATCCAGGTTTATTTCCGTGCCAGCATTGGAATTTTCCACAATCCTAGTGGCGTTGCCCATTCGTCAGTCTACGGTGTTTTGAGTATACACCGATACGGCAGTGATTTAGATGTCTGTCATTGCTAGTTGTGACGAGTACGTGGAATCCGATTCTACACACGTGCAGTAGTAGTATATGAGTATCAGTCAGATCGTTGGGGTCTCCCCACACGCACCGAGAGCCTAGGCAAGTCTAGCCACTAGCTCTGCATTCTCGTGTCTCACCGTGTTGAAAGCTGCAGTCCGAGAACACTATTTTCTATCCTGGAACTTGGTTGGTCTCTCCCCCTGTCTCAACTCTAACCTTATCATCCGGTAATCTGCCTTATAGCCCCCTCGTCTAGTCAACAGTATGCATGTACATGCCACGTTATTTGGACACTACCTTTAAAAATTGATCGTATGTTTTTTCGGCAAGGAGAAACGGTTATATCTGGACAGCATAAGATGAAGAGCGAGGAGTGCCAATCAATGGTACTTATATGTCGTGCTGTACGAGGTAAGTGCTTTCCCGGTGTACCGTTCATGGTTTCCAGTTGGAGAGCTTAGATGATGAATGCAGTAATCCTTTGCCATGTGTTCATTAAAGGCACACCGCCATGCCCTGATGAGAAATAATAATGATGGGCAAATGCGTCTAAATATGATTATTAACGAATATTTCAATTCCAGGCTAGGTCAGCATGTTTACAATAATTGACAATGCTTTTTCAGTTGAACTCGCTTGAAGGTATAATACATGATTGGTAAAGGTCATAGAACAGCACTCACACTTTGGCTGATCCGGCATGTACATGAAATAACACATCTCGGACATCTGAGTCACGAGAAAATAGCGTAAACCTGTCTCATTTTTTTCTTATAAAACATAAAGAATGGTTTTGATTTTACCCCGCGATCAAAACTGTTTTCGGTGTTTGACTAATTTTTTGGATAAATACCCCCATTTCAGGCGGAAATATTTTAACGGTATGTTTCTGCCACCACCATCTTCATACCCTGAAGGTTAAACGTAAATATGTGAACATTTCTGTTTGGGTGTGTAATCAATCCTGTACTGTACCTTTTAATATTTTGACAACAATGAACCGATTTTATGAGAGTACTTGATATTTTCATCAACTGTTCAACTTACCGATGGATTTTCCCAAACTGCAAATATCTGATTCAGAAGACAATATCAGTCTTAGAAACATAAGAAGTTCGAAAGGATGGCACAAACCGACCATTTTGCTAGTATATGGAGTCAGTGGATTCTCAAATTTTTCAGAATGCACAAATGCAGTCCCCATCCCCATTTGACAGCTTGAATCCTTCGCTTTAAAGGTAATATCATACTTTGGTTTGTGTCAAAGAAATGCAGATTCATGGGCAAAAATATCAAGAAAGATACAGTAACAGTCATCTGTGATATTCCCAGTCCCATACGGTGACCACCTTTTGAGAAAACATTGAAAAAATGCTTTTAAAATGCTTACGCTATTTTAAAAAGTCTTTTCACCGAATTGTTTATATTCCTTAGATCAAAACTGTTTCTGGTCAATTGCTTTTACTCTTTTCTGGATAAATACAGCATTTCAGGCAGAAACATTTTAACGGTATGTTTCTACCATCACCATCTTTACATCCTGTAAGCTATATAGGTAAATCTATGGAGATTTCTGTTTCGGTATGCTACCAAAGTATGATACTACTTTTAATGTGCTAATGCACTCCAAATATCCTGTAGCCATCCTTCGATTGATTAATGTCTTTGTTACAGATACTTTGTCTGTTTCTCCCATGACACACACAATGATCGATAAAGCCTTTTAAACCTTTTATGAACCGCTGAACATTCGATAAACACTCTAACAGTGTGTTTCAATACATGCCTTCTGTATACATAGCGTCTTATTGATGTACATGTATAATTGAATGAAGTCTGTTTTGGTACATTGGGCGTCTGTATCCAAATATTCACGTATGAGTAAAACCCCATTGCTCTTTTATGGCGCTCGCGGTGACTTGATGATGTCTCAATTTGTATCTTTACGTGCATGTTCTTGTCCTCTTGTCATTTAAGACAAGGAGCATGGACCATGAAAAAATTAGAGTTCTCAACCCCGACTACATCTAAGGTCTGACTTAAGAAATTGATGGAACAGACCTCAGGTAACATTTCTAGGTACTATGTGGCCTCAAATTGTGGTAGCACTTTTGTGTAATATCCCCAAAATTGTTGCAATATTTCCCCAAACAATTAAGAAAAACAACAGAAAATGCAACAAATGGGTTTAAGCTCTTGCTTCTGACTTTTTAAAAAAAATGTTATTTCTCTGTGAATGGATTATGAATTATATAATCACATAATCATTCACCAAAATACATATCAAGGACTTGGGGCAGAAAATACAACCACGCCTTTTTTTCAGTTGCATTGTGGGAAAGTGAATCTTGTTTGTTGTTGCTGCTCAAATAATACCACTGTTACCACATTTTCTCAATAGTGATACCACAATTTGAAGGCACATACTACAAAGCTGTTAATGGTATAAACTTCCATTTTATGAAGTCAAACCTTAGATGTAGTGGGTGTTGAGCTAACACATGAATAAGAGGTTTTTCAGAACTTTGCTCCTTGACTATTTAGCCTTTGAGAAAAATCCTGCTAGGACCGAAACGCATCAGGCCCTCCTAACTCCAAGCATTTGAGAAATTTCAGTTCAATATTTTGGCTAATGAACAGTTTGCAGCAGTGTATTACTTGTATTGCCTATATTTAAATTTAATACAAGTAATATACTTTTAGCCTTCAATAAAGATCCTGCTAGGATCGAAACGCATCAGGCCCCCTAACTCCAAGCATTCTATAAAATTCAGGTCACTATCTTGGCTGATGAGCAATTTGCAGCAGTTTATTACTTGAATTGACTACATGTATATTTAAATTTAAGCAGTTCTGTGCTATTCCACAGTTTCTCCCTTTTTCTGTAATTTTCATTGACAAAAACCGACCATCTTGTCTTGTGTGGTGTGCACTTTGCTAAGTTCATTATAATTAATGGGTAATACTTATATTTCCTTCAGTGAGTTCAGTCAATGTCGGTGCAACTTGAATGTTATACCATCCGTCCGTACTATGCCTTCTGTCTTTAAAATAATGATGATCTTGTACATGTACATTATGCATGGTGACACGTAGGCTTGGGAAGGATCTTGCGCATGGCTTTGAAAATTACCACTTAATCAATCAATGGTCAGCATGCACTGCACGCGAGTAAATCCCAGTACAGTGTATTTTTTACAGCGTGTCCTCCCCAAAAACGATACCCATTTTAAACAAAATATGAAAATATAATGTATGTTCAAGAAAGATTTGAGGCTTTGCATGGTGACAATTGGTATGTGGATCGGTTTGCGGAAACTCCATGTAAGAATGGTTCGTACTTTCGCACTTCTATTTCGCAACTTCTCAACGTTTCGACTAGCCTGCTCTAGTCATCATCAGGAGACCATCATTATTATTACGACTCCTGATGATGACTAGAGCAGGCTAGTCGAAACGTTGAGACCTTGCGAGAAGTGCGAACGAAAAAGTAGTGCGAAAGTACGAACGATTCTTACATGGTGTTTCCGCAAACCGATCCACATAATGTAGGTTTTCAGCTACATGTATTTGATTTTTGGTCTGTTGCATTCAATATCTCCCAGGCCATGTTCTGATGAAATTTCAATGCAATCCATTCATGTATCACCGAGCAATTACTGATTGTCTTGACAAGTCCATGTTCCTGCCATTTCAATTGAGTGGCAATGGTGGTTATCTTACTATTCTTAGTTGTGATCTGTATTATAACCCCTCGGCCCACATTTACTACACACAGATCACAACTAACATTACCAACACTGTCACTCATTTGTAATTCTGGCAAAATTGACTTTTCAAGACAATCAGTAATTGCTCGGTGATGCATGAATGGATTGCATTGAAATTCGGTCAGAATTTACCCAGTGAGATAGTGAATACAATAGACTAAAAATTAAAAAATTAAAACATACAATTTATTTTAATTTTTTTTTTAATGGGTATCGTTTTTTGTGGAGGAAACACTATTTAGGCCTATACATCTTATCTTATTAATATAAGACTTAAATATAAGACAAGGGCTCGCGATTCACCGCTTATTATACCTCGCCATGAAAAAACAAAGATGCAGACATAAAACAAATAGCCGTGTGTGTGTAATAGAAACGCCCCAGGCCCTAAAATACCCACAGCTAGCTCACCCACCCTTACCATACGGACTGCAAACAAGCCAGGCCAATGCAGGCCATTTGTTTTACCCTACCCAGTTTCGCCAGGAGAATAATAATACTCACAAGTCGTTTATCCATGGATCCTGAAATCCTTGGTTCATCGACTATTAAGGGTGGCCGGGTTGAAAACCCAAGATGCTCCGTTGCTTTCTCCCCACAAGATTTGTAATTCAATCAAGTCAGATAAATCTTGGGCCCGTTTTGTACGTTTAATTACGCCCGGTGCACGTGCACACGTGCATGCAAGATGGGTACGGTATTATAGACAAGACGATAGGCCATTATTATCAGTGTGGAGAAGCAGTATATCGTGTCTGCATTCAAATGAGAATAACCTAATTTGACTGAAGTAAAGTGGACAATTTGCTTGTGAATCACTGAATGTGCCTCTACATTGAGCCGAATGACTATGGACATTTTCACGTTGTTATGACCTGGGGCCAATTTCATAGAGCTGCTTAGCTCAAAAATTCGCTAAGCATGACATTTCTGTCTTAATAAAAAACGGATTAACAACCAAATTACCATGCGTTGTGTATCACTTGTGATTGTTCTTTGGCTGTTGTTCGCTCACCATGAATATCATATCGAATTTTCAGTGGTGGTTTGTTTTATTGGGCAAGCCATTTTTGTGCTAAGTATTTTTTTGTGCTAAGCAGCTCTATGGAATTGGCCACAGGTGATGGCTCACAGCACATTTTTTTTGTTATTCTCTTTAAAGGTACAGTACAGGATTGGGAACATACCCAAACACAAATCTTCACAGATTTACGTATAACTTTCAGGATATGAAGAAAGTGATAGTAGAAACATACCGTTAAAATCTCTCTACCTGAAATGTTTTTTCAGAAAAGAGTAATATTTTTTCACTGTTTTCTCAACAAGTGGGCACCGTATGGGACTGGAGATTTTCCAGATGACCGTAACTGTATCTTTCTTTGTGTTTTTGCCCATGAATCTGCATTTCTTTGACAAAAACCAAAGTATGAAGTATGAAGTTGTTCTCGCCAGTCGCCCTTTAAGTATTCAATAAAGGTTTTGATTCATATCGAACAGTGATAAAACAGGTACTTTGTGTATCCAGGGGTGTATATGGCAAAACGGTAGAATAACCTACCAGCAACACTCTATGGTACTTCTATTGGCTATCTTTGTCAAGGTGTTTGCTTGAACAGGCTGGTAGAGTGTTATCAGAATACATCATGCAGAATGATGGATGATACATGGGTTGCTGTGGCCTAGTGGTCTGGCGTGTCGTTCTCAAGATCTTGTGGTCAATCTACAGATTGTGGGTTCGAATCCAGCCATGGGATAATGTTGCTTGCATCCTTGGGCAAGACGCTTTATCACATTATTGCTCATCTTCACCCAGGTGTAAATGGGTACCTGTGAGGGTATAACGATGGCAGTGTGCCTGATTAGCCATGTGCGCTTTGCAGGCAGCTGCGGGCTGTATACTCCCAAGGGAGCTGAGATTGTTTCAGGAATGTAAATGGGCCCGATGTCTTGGCATAATATTAGTTTAAAGTGTTATGATACCCTTCTTGTGTGTATAAGAACGCTATATAAATGCCAAAATTATTATTATCATTATAAAAGTACGTCTTTTTAGCCGTTTTGGTGACGTGTGTTGAAATTGCCCCAAATGGCGTCGACTTCAATACACAACTCCTTCAAATCGCCAGCAAATAAAGTTACATGACTAATGAACATTTTACGCCGTGTGATATTGGCCGTGTTTGTCATTACTTTGACAGATGTGTCTGTATATAATTATTGTATAACCTTGCCAACATTGCTCAGGCTGACTCAATGTTCACAGTCTTCACGGGGCATATCTTCCGCCTGGATATTGACTTAAAGCGGTACATACATATGCATAAACGGGGATATTGCATACTCTGAATTTATCGCACGGCTTTATAGGATAATATTAGGGAGACGATGCATGGGGATGCTTGTAGACGGCACTGTTGTTGGGAGGACATAATATTTTCAGCTATTTTATTGAAGCAAGGAAACCAGAGAGACTTGTATTTGGATCGTCGAAGCTTTCAGTCTGCCGTTCATTAGCATAGCGTGAAAGACAGCCTTCAAAGGTACAATAGTACATGAGGTCACAGAACAGCACTCACACTTTGTCTGATCCAGCATGTACACGAAATAATAAACCTGTGTAAATTTGAGCTCAATCGGACATCTGAGTCACGAGAAAATAGCAAAAACCCGACTCAATTTTTCTTATAAAACATAAAGAATGGTTTTGATCTTACCCCGAGATCAAAACTGTTTTCGGTTTTTGTTGTACTATTTTCTGGATAAATACACCATTTCATGCGGAAATGATGTTTCTACCGGTAACATTTTCATATACCCTGAAAGTTATACGTAAATCTGTGAACGTTTCTTTTTGGGTGTGTTACCAATTCTGTATACTGGACCTTTAAGAACAGACTGTAATGATTTGATGTGAACAGATATCCATCAGTATTGTTTGTGAAAACTTAGAAGAATAACTCTGTTATTATTGCAAATTTTATCTTGGGCTATACTGAAATCAGAAGTTGTTGGATGATTTGAGTTGATAACTGTAGGTCTACCCGTGCCTTTAAACATTTCATTCTGACATTGTAAGATGCATGAGCATGTAAATTATAGTGAAGTCGAGGAAGGTGCGGGTGAATGCATATTTAATGTTGTAACATATCTCTGATGTCATGTTGTATTCATTACGTTCATGTTAGGAAGGTGTCCCATGGGCCAAAAGCCTATGAGACCAAGCCTATACTGACTGAGCTTTGGCAGGCTGTGTGTCGGTTCTGAATCGCTGATCCACATCTGTGTTTAATGTCTATACACATCCGACGATAAGTCAATTAGTTCTAGGGTCGATTTCACGAAGCCCTACGATCGATCGTAACTCGCGTTATGAAGGATGACCCATCGGAAGGGGGCCTTTCAGACGTAGGGCTACAATGCATCAAAAGTCCTACGATTGATAGTAAGTTACGATGAGTTTGGTGAAGTCGACCCACGGTATAATATGCCTATTATAATGGTACTGGCACATTGGTGCTGACACATTGCCGTATCCGTGCGGATTGTGCTTATTCTTTAGTCGTATATTCGTGCGGATGCTCTGCTCATTGATTCTGACATGGTGCCGGTGTTAAGGTTAAATATGCCCCCTCTTATTCGGGGACTCATTTATACAGTTGTGGCCATGTAAAGTTGTCCGGGGACACATTTACATGGTTGTGGCCATGTACAGTTGTCCGGGGACACATTTACACGGTCGTGGCCATGTACAGTTGTCCGGGGACACATTTTTGCTTGGGTAATTCTGTCCCCGGACACATTTACAGGGGGTCAGATTCAACCTTCACACCGGCACAGTGCCATGACTGTGCGGATCAGGTGTTACTGTACTGATATTATTGCGGTATATCTGTGCGGATCTGAGGGTATACTCGGTTTTGATGCAGTGCTGACACCGTGCCGTATTGATCTATTGTCTTCTCGGTCTTGAAATGGCGTGGCTGTGCGGATGGAGTGTGGACTCAGTCCTGATATGGTTTTGACGAGGTGTAATTTCTGTACAAATCCGATGTTTCGGATCTAATAATGGAACACGCACATCACTCGTTTCAGTGCGGATCCAGTGTTAACACAGTTTTTATAATGATGCTCGCACACAGTGCCGTGTAGACCTGAGACAGTGAGGTATCACTGGTACACTGGTACGCCATTCATGATGTTCTGATGAATTCAAAACCTAGTACTTCAATATAAATGTCATACACGCATAATGATAGCGCTCACACCGTGTTGGCCTACGTTGGGGTGTGTGGTGCTGTGGCATTGTGGTCTGGCGTGCCGCACTCTTGTGGTCAATCTGCAGATTGTGGGTTCAAATCCAGCCATGGGATAATGTTGCTTGCATCCTTGGGCAAGACGCTTTGTCACATTTTGCTCCTCTTCACTCAGGTGTAAATGGGTACCTGTGAGGGTAGAGATGGCTTTGATTAGTCTCTGTGCACTGAAAACGGAAGCCAGGGCTGCATACTCCCCAGGGAGTTGAGATGGTTTCAGGAATGTAAATTATGGCCCGATGACCAGGGATAATAATAATGTGTAATGCACAGTAGAGTACTTTACGTAATACATGTAGTAGCTTTGCAATATAAATGTCCGATATTATCATTATATTATAATTTTGCCCCAAACAGCCATAGGTCCTCCTCCCCATCCAATGATAATTAAAATTGTCCCTAAGAATAAATGGCTATCATAATTGCCGTTGACATAGCCTAGCCATGCTGGACAAGGTCGGGATGCTTCGGTCGTTTCGGTTCATTACTGAGTTCAAACAGCCGGTCAGCGATTAAAAAAACATATGGACGCTACCATATGATCCTGTGATGGGTCAAGTACCTGGACGTCCTGCTGTTGTATTGAAGGTCATCTGGGATTCCAACTTTGTGACCATGTGTTGAATTGACCGCACGGCAAGATATTGGAGTATTGGCATGATAATGGTGTGTACTTTTCAACTGGTGACGTGGCTGTTGAAATATGCGTCGCTAACTCGTGTGTGACGATGGTATTTTTTCGCTTGGCTAGCACGCATTGGCGTCATGTAGGGGGTTTAAGAAACAGAGTCTCAGGCTCGAGCTCAGGCTCAGGCTCAGGCTCAGGCTCAGGCTCAGGCTCAGGCTCAGGCTCAGGCTCAGGCTCAGGCTCAGGCTCAGGCTCAGGCTCAGGCTCAGGCTCAGGCTCTGTCATCCATTATGCTGAAAATAGGTTGTGTTTTTCATTGAAGCTGAAGCTCTGTTTTCCTTTTCAAACCAGAAAATCTACTTCCGAACCACAGCCAAAAGCCTCTATTTTGATACGACCCGTTATTTAATAGAATGGATTCAAAAAATGGATCCGGAGCCTGAGCCTAATCCTCTGTTTCTTATTACTCCCTATTAGAATAAACACACCACAAACAATGCAATATTTACTGGCCCTTTATGCCACCATGTTAAGGTAAACCATATTTTTTAATGAAAATTACATGCGTCCCTGGAAATTATGAGTCAAACAAAGTATAATACCATCAAAGTTTGTCTTTGGAACTGTTCCAGCAGCCGAAACGTCGCTACCAGCAACGCGACATCGCGTGACATCCATCACCTTTTTTCTTTATGTCAGGTTCCCACTTTCACGATTGGCGGCACGATTGAAATCGTGATCGTGGTGATCCTATCAGATCTTATCAGATCTTATCAGATCTTGAGGTCAGTCGTGCCAGTCATGTTGATCGTAGAAAATGTTTGGACGTTTCAAAAATTGTCTACGATCATCACGATTAATCATTAGGTCTAATCGTGATCATCGCACCAGATCGTATTGGATCGTAACAAAACGCACAATATTGCAACTGGTCGTACTTCCAAATCGTGGTGATCTGGAACACACTTCACAATCACCATTCTCAATACAATCACCATTCTCTGTTAAGATTTGCTGCGATCTCTGTTGAGATTTGCTGCGATCTCTGTTAATATTTGCTGCAATATCTGTTAAGATTTGCTGCGATCTCTGTTAAGATTTGCTGCGACGCTATGGTAATATTTGCTGCGATCTCTGTTAAGATTTGCTGCGATCTCTGTTAAGATTTGCTGCGATCTCTGTTAAGATTTGCTGCGATCTCTGTTAAGATTTGCTGCGATCTCTGTTAAGATTTGCTGCGATCTCTGTTAAGATTTGCTGCGATCTTTGTTAAGTTTTGCTGCGATCTGTTAAGATTTGCTGTGATCTCTGTTAAGATTTGCTGCGACGCTCTGTCAAGATTTGCTGCGATCTCTGTTCATATTTGCTGCGATCTCTGTTCATATTTGCTGCGATCTCTGTTAAGATTTGCTGCGATGCTCTCGTAACCAAACATGAAATTTCAGAGAAATTTCACGACCAGCTACGAATGGCCAATGGTGGCGTTCGTAATTGATCACATGACAGTGGGAACTTGGTATAACTGCATCTACCGCCGATGAATATAAACCCTTTCCTTTCCCAAGATTGCCGGACTTTCCAAAACGGACTTTGTTTCGATTCGTCTTCTGCGTGTGATTGAAGGCCTCAAAGAAAAACTTGCAATGCACTCATTAACATGACAAGAAGCTCGTGGGATGGAGTGGGCAGACCGAATCGGAAATTGAATCAGCGTGGACTGGAGTGGACGGGGCAGACGCGACGGGCGGGATGGAAAGGGGTTTTACACCCGGTGCGATGGGGCCCGGACACGGTCTGCCTTAATGAATGATAAAGTGATGAAGATGCAGGGCCGTATACATCTATGCAGGCCCATATTACTCATCACAATCTCATTAATGCAGGGCACATTGCCGCCCGTACAATGACGTGAGTCTAATTAGATCGTCGTCAATTTACTCCAGTTACTTGCATCCGAGTGCCGGTGCGCAGATCGGGTCTCCCGTTGGGATTAATTTGCGTTGCGCCGTTGGCAAAACAAGGATTGCGCATTTGAACGGACTGATAGCGATCATATACGGTGATACTAATATGCCATACCCTATATAATAGGCGTTGACCGTATACATTCGTCACTCGGCTCGGTGTCTTTTTTTTTAGGCTATTCGTCCGGTTGTGCGTGTGTGAACGCGCGTGGTGCGTGGTTATTTATCACATTCACGAACTTTAAAGGTATAATACATGATTGGTAAAGGTCACAGAAAACACTCACACTTTGTTTAATCCAACATGTACATGAAATATCAAACCAGTGAAAATTTGAGCTCAGTCGGACATCTGAGTCACGAGAGAATAGCGAAAACCCGACTCAATGTTTCTAAAACATAAAGAATGGTTTTGATCGTACTCCGAGATCAAAACTGTTTTCGGTCTTTTGTTTGACTAATTTTTGGATAAATACAGCATTTCGGGTGGAAATATTTTAACGGTATGTTTCTACTAGCACCATCTTCATAACCTGAAAGTTATAGGTAAATCTGTGAACATTTCTGTTTGGGTATGTTACCAATCCTGTACCTTTAATGATATATCGAACATTAAACTTGCCGCGCAGTGGACATAATTATTTACTCCGTGAACAGACCGACAGCTAGGAATGATTGATTGTTTGTTTGTGTGAATTGCATATTCAATTATCGTTTGGCTAACTCATTTGAAATGCATTTGATGTATTATGTATATAATTGGCCTTTTGAAGTTGCAATCGATGATGATATGCAAATTGCAAAGTATAAACAATAGGCCTCCCTGACTTCCCGTTCTTCTCAACTCAGCAAACCTTCACCAACCAACCACTTAAAAAAAAACCTTCAGAGGTTGAAAAAAAAACTCAACACTTTTCTTACACAACTTGAATCGTGTGAAGTGGTTCTTCTCCTTGTTTTTGATGCGGACCGAGCTTGAAGTTCCCGGGCACCGCCGCACGCCTCGTCGTCCGGTGAAATTTCGTATAGCCGTGGTATAATTAATAGCTCTTGAGCAGGAAATGGGTGAGAACGTGTATAGCGATCGACACGCATACATACATACATATTGTGTCCAGTATATGCATAGCCTATACCTCTGTGCGATATTGTACCGTGTAAGAAGGTACAGTGTGATGTTTGACGTTTTCATGTCATCCGTTTACTGCCTGATGGCCAAATATTCTCTCGGTGGCTTAAAAGGAAGGGACACTTAGAACATGATGATATCATGCCAACAACATGTCTATTCATTTGAATGAGACAATGTTTGATCTGATTGTTAAAGGTATACAGTACTGGATGATTTGTATAAACATACCCAAACAGAAATGTTCACAGATTTACGTATAACTTTCAGGGTATGAAGATGGTGATGGTAGAAACATACCGTTAAAATATTCCCGCCTGAAATGCTGTATTTATCCAGAAATTAGTAAAAACAAAGACCGAAACAGTTTTGATCTCGGGGTACGATCAAAACCATTCCTTTTAATGAACAAATGAGTCGGATTTTTGCTATTTTCTCATGACTCAGATATCCGATTGAGCTCAAATATTCATAGGTTTATTATTTCATCGGTATATGTGCTGGATCAGACAAAGTTTGAGTGCTGTTCTGTTACCTTTACCAATCATGTATTATACCTTTAAAGTAGCATACGCACGTGCTACATATTATGTATGTATAGGCTTGATTGATGCAAGACTGACGGTCTGATACTTTGCATTCGAGTTACTTTCATGCACTCTATCCTTCCTGCAGAAATACTTGAAAGCACTCACAACTCTTCCTTGAAGTAAACCGAGAAATGCTTTGATTCTGTGTCGTTTGATTATCCATATAGGCCTATATCAAGGCTGTATCATGGCCCTAGCCAGGTGTGGTGGTCTCAGCTGTCTCACGGTCTCAGATGTCCCCCTGACGCAGCCGGACATTATAGCACGTAAACTGACAACTTTCCCGTTGTTGTGCGCAGAGATGGCATGACGTATTTGTTTTACCATATTTGGTAAGGGGGACCGCTGAGACCGCCAGACAGGCTTCTAATCTTACGCTCTCTGACTATACAACACACTTCCCTTGCATGTTGCAGACGGTACGTTTAATTGCTTAGAGTGCAAACAACATTTGAAAATGCCCGTAGAAAAATGTTAATAAATGTTCATGTTGTTAGCACATTTACACTAGGGCCATCTATTTCATAGAGCTGCTTTAAAACACAAAATTTGCTTAAGCATGAAAAACCTTCCTTGATTAAACAGAAAAACCAACCAAATTTTCATGAGATGTTTTACAAGCTTTTGACTTGTATTCGGTCATTGTTTGCTGAGCATAACATTCACAAGGAGTTTTGGCTGCCATACTGATTTTATTTACCAAGTTTTGTTGGTGCTTAAGCAAATTTTGGCGCTTAAGCAGCTCTATGAAATTGACACCAGGACTCAACGTGACGCGTATGCATTTTCGGCTGTTTTACTTTTGATGAAAAATTCGCGCCACTGTCAATACGCACAAAATGACGCAGCCTATTCAGCTGCTTTGCAATCCATGGTAATAAAAACCAATGCCAGACCGCGCACTGCAATCATAATATTTTAAAGCTTGCTAGTGACTGGTGTTATCAGACAGCTTGTGTGTATATGCTTGGGGGAAATCCACTAAAGGTCACGCTGGCGATATTGTTTTTCTAAGACTTGTAGAGCGACACTAGCTACGATTTACTGTCCAATTATTCGGGCCATTTTATGAGCATGACTCCTCATGGTATGCACAAATTGTCCCTGAAAAAACAACAACACTACAGGAATTGAAGCCTTGCGATTCGGGGACTTCATATTTAGACACTGTAATTTACAACTTACTCTACAGTGTTCCTTCTTTTGTAACTCGAAATGGATTGCTCTTGACAGAATGTTGGATACATGGCTAAATAGCCATATTGTGATGGTGCCTTTTCGTCTGTGTTTGTGTGCCACGCATGGGAGCCTAGAGTCTGGTTCCCAGACCAAGAATTTCCCGACTATTCTCTGTCAATTCCTGTTTTTTAATAAGGCCGTGTCCTAATTCTCTGGCTATACGACCGCAAATAACACACACGTCTATGGACATGGCTGCAGTGTCTGGCTAGTGGCTGCCATAGATGCGTGTGTAATTTGCAGCCACAGCCAGGGATTTGGGACACAGCCTCAGAGTCGTCAGGGAATCATTGGGCAGGGAACCAGACTAGGGGAGCCTATCGCTGGTACTACGGTTATATTATTTGTATACAGTATATGGTTAAAGACATAATGTATAGCTCATCAAATATGTGTTTATGTGTTCGTACGAGACTAGACACGATGGCTACGCATCATAGAGCAATCATCAGAGCGCTACAAATAAACGCCAAACATCGTTTAATGCTATGGAAGAGACGTTTAGTTTGTGGATGAAAAAGCGGGTATAATGCAAAATGTATACGGTGTGATGTTGTTGTGCCATCAGTGCACACGCAATGAGATGTTAGTTGTAAATGATGAATAGTATACAGAATTACGTTGGGGGACATACCCGGTATATTAATTGGTGCTTATACATTTAGCATGATCATTTCCAATATTGAGAAGGCGTTAACCGTGTTATGTTCGGTCACCGCTCGTGCAGGCTAAAGCAGAGTGTAACACTGTCAATATTTTCGGTAACAAACTCGGTAACATGTTGCCCAGGTACCTTGTTGCTGGAAATGTTGTCAGTGTACATAGAGCAAAACGAGTTGGGTAACATGTCGCAGCAACATCTCGGTAACATGTTGGCCAAATGTTGCTAGTGTATAACACAGGACCCAAAGTCGTGTTCCCCAGATGTGTTGCCCTAACTGCGGCAACATGTTACCGAAAATGTTACCGAGATTGTTGACATTGTATACACTCTGCTTGATGCAACTCACATGTTAAAGGTAGTATCATACTTTGGTAAGACACCAAAACAGAATTGTTCACAGATTTACGTATAACTCACACGGGTATTAAGATGGTGGTGGTAGAAACATATACCGTTAAAATTTTTCCGCCTGAAATGGTATATTTATCAAGAAATTAGTAAAAGAACGGCCGAAAATCGTTTTGATCTTTTAAAAGATCAAAAATAAAAGAGAAAAGACTTAAGAAATACTGTGGCCGTTTTTCACTGTTTTCTCAAAAAGTGGACACCGTATGAGACTGAAAATTTCACAGATGACTTTTACTATATCGTCCTTGATATTTTTACCCATGAATCTGTATTTCTTTGACAAAAACCAAAGTATGATATGACCTTTAACGATGTTGCATCTATAATAATTGTTCATGAAGTTTCACATCCACGTTTTCCGTGTGTAGTCCCCATTTCACAGCATTAATGGATATACCGCCCTGAGAATTAAATCACCAGTGAGATAGGGGTTTCATATTGGACAGATGTCCGAATCGTAGGATAAAATAACGAAAATGGAAAATATTTCGAAGCGATGGAAACGAAAAGTGACATACGGCGTCAAACATCATCAATGGGAAAGTCTAGAAGGGCATTACCTATAAATACCGGCATAGAAGAAAGGTCCTGCGACAGTAATTTGTAGCGTGTATGCAACTTGGCCTTCGCTGTTGATAATCCTCAGTTATCCTGGGTTTAACAGATCACGAAAGATGGTGCGCCAAGTGTCGTAATCATCAGGTTGAGCCTCCAGGCTAGCACCAGCCTTTAAGGTATAATACATGATTGGTAAATGTCACAAAACAGCACCTTAGTCAAATCAAGCATGTCCATGAAATGATAAACCTGTGTAAAAGTGACCTCAATCGGACATCTAAGTCACGAGAAAATAGCGAAACCCCGATTAATTTTTCTTATCTAAAACATACAGAATGGTTTTGATCTTACCTTGAGATCAAACTTGTTCGGTCGTTGTTTGACTAATTTCTGGATAAATACACCATTTCAGGCGGAAATATTTTAATGGCATGTTTCTACCAGCACCATCTTCATACCCTGAAAAGTTATACGTAAATCTGCGGACATTTCTGTTTGGGTATGCTTGCAATCCTGTAGACCTGTACTACCTTTTATGAAGGAAATGTCGTTGTTTTGTGAATCTGGAGCGTGCATGTGTCAACGTACAATATTTCAGGCATTAATTTGCTGACGACCATCTTTATTTAGTGACTGACACGTCCAGATACCTGGGCAGGTCTGGTATCTTGACCTGCCGACCCGACACATATACTGTGTGTGTGCTGGCGACGCGACGGTGTGCACGGCTAAGCACCATGCCTCGATTATAGATTATAGACTACACGTACGGTGCCTTGAACTCTTACACATGGGTCGATTTCACCAAACTCTTCGTAACTTACTGTCAATCGTAGGACTTTCGATGCATTGAAGCCCTACGTGGGATAGGCCGCCCACGATGGTTTATCCCTCGTAACTCGGGTTACGATCGATCGCAGGGCTTCGTGAAATCGACCCTGTGGTGTGTCTATAGGTCTAACTTGCAGTGTCTTGCAGATGTAGATTTCTTGAATTCCATGATAGCAGTCTGAATATTCCGACCATAAAGTTTGAGGCTGAGGCGCAGGTATTACTGTTGTATCACAAACGGGAAAAAGCGAATAGCCCCTCGTGTGTATAGTAAGACAAACAAGACAAGACAATAAGCAATTTGCCTCCATTCTGATTGGTCGACTAAAAGGCTTTACCCCATTGTTGCTTTTCGGTAAGCTGCCATCTATTTTTCAGCCAAAGAATTAAATGAAAGCATGTACTTTTGTTCCAATCTTGTTTAAAAAAAATTAGCAATTTTGAATTTAAAATCTATCGTTTTGGCTTACCGACCTTATATTCGGCATTGTATTTTTAATGAGCAAAAATGCCTATTTATTTTGGAGACTGTTTGGCACTTAAAGCAATGGAATATAATCCCAGCTTTAACAGATAAAATAATATGCTGGCAATAATAATCATTTTCAATCAGCAACAAATTAGTTACAATTATCTTTCGCCAATGTAAGCTCTAATTTCATACTGGAGCGCGCGCGTTACTATACCGTATAGGCGTCACTCCGGCTTGGGCCAATTTCACGGCCCTGCTTAGCACAGGGAAAATGCTAACCATGAAAAGTATGTCTTAATAAAAACAGGATTAACAACCAAATTTCCATTTGTTGTATATCACGTGTGACTGTTCTTTGGCTGATGTTCGCTGACCATGAATATCAAACGAAAATGGTGGTTTGTGTTATTGGGCTAGACATTTTTGTGCTAAGCAAATTTTTGTGCTTAGCAGATCCATGAAATTGGCCACTGAACTCTTAATACGGATATCAGTGATGGTATTCCATTATAGACATTTAACTCGCTCTGTATACATTAAGCTGACACAAAAAGCATTCTGGTTGCCAGTAGCTGTTGCTATGACAATTATTATTCCAAATAGATTTGAGCGGGAAAAGTCACCCCAGCGACGAATATGTGCTTGATATTCATAGCATATCCAATGTGCGTATATATAATGACATGCTTGCCTTGGTTTATCAGAATTATCCCTCAGCGTTTGACATTTTCCGTAGCCTCTACAATCAATTTAATTGCTGGTACAGTATTTCATACATCCAGAAGATGCTGGTTGTGATATTTATTTCCAAGAACTAATGCAATCGTATACCGGCCAAACAACCAGCCACGGCCGTAATCAACATTCAACACGCATTGCCCATTTTTCAGGCCATAAAAATATCGTAAAAATCTAATTATTTTCTCACCCGAACGAGTTTACAAGTGTTTTATGTCCGTGTAACGAAAATGATTAACATATTTTTTGTCCGAAACTGTGTAAAAATTATCACTTTTATTTAGATATTGTGCGCCATGTTTGGCTTTGTATAAAGCAAAGTGTATGTACGCTGTCAATATTTTAGGTACCAATCTCGGTAACATGTTGCCCAGGTACCTTGTTGCTGAAAATGTTGTCAGTGTACACAGAGCAAAACGAGTTGGGTAACATCTCAGCAACATCTCGGTAACATGTTGGCCAAATGTTGCTATAGTGTATAACACAGGGCCCAAAGTCGTGTTGCCCATGTGTGTTGCCGAAAATGTTACCGAAATTGTTGTACAATTGTTGTACATTTTGCATAAAGGCTGCATAGGCCAGTATTTTCTCATGTTTTGTGTACTTAATTTTTAATAGCCACGAATCATGTTTCGCTGAGTTATAAAATGAAACATTTTCCCATCTCATAGTGAGTATTTAAAATTCAAATTCGCCTTTTTCGTTTTTACTGTGGGATACTGTATCTTTAACACAGCAAACATGTGGTACATTGCACTGCAGATGTTTGATAATTGCAAAAGCCCCGAAAGGAATTTTGATTGGATCTAAAAATGGTAACGGAAGATAATTGGCCTTTACCAGCTGACATTTTAGTGCGCGTGAATATTATGGCGGGAAAAATTCTTTAATTGATTTTGCATTTTAACGTTCGCTTTGGATTGTATACCATTACCAAAGTGTTGAAATGTACACGATGCTTGTTTCAAAAAGGAAATCGTTTTGATGGTTCTTATGAGGAATTGAGTACGTACTTATAAGCATTTTAATGTATAGGGAGTGATACGTAAATAGCTGAATTTGCAGTTTGTCCGGCCGGAAGCTACCGTATCGCTGCTGGACGTTCTACCGTCAATCTCCGGTTTTCGCCGGTATGCTTGGAGTGTGTCACGCACGGTGCTTCAACTAGTCCCAACATCCTATCGGTGTGGGCTTTCACAAGACTCCATGCTAAATTACTTGCAGGGAAACCGAATCAAATCCTTTCCAGTTTCCCGTGCCTTGCCTCAGAAGTGCATGCGTAATAACAGGCTGCGAGGGCCGTGTATGCATTCATGGCCGACGGCCAGAAAATGTACACGCTGTTGTTTTTCAATTTTCAATTTTCTTTGTTTCACCATTATATACAAGTTGTCGTGTACTAGCTCCGAAACATGTGCTGTTAGGCCATTTCCATACTCCTGCTATTTGTAATTGACTGATTCTGGCTAGGGTTCGTATATCCCGTTGTAAATGATATAGAAACCTGACTGCTCCCTCACTTAAATTCTACATAAAGCGAAAACCGATATCTCATTAACAACTGCGGTTTAAATTGCCACTGGTTGTTTTATCACGGTGAATCGTGACTATGCCTATCATTAATGGGCTTGGATTCTCGTATAATATACACACATTATAAAAAGACCAACTGGAACCCGGACTTGGTTTATTATCAACGTTGGTCTAGTCGTGGTGGTGGTACAATTGTGGCTCTCCAAAAATGACGCGCTGAAATATATAGCTAATTCTGCTGGGAATTTTAAAATAATTGCTGTGAATTTTGAAGAATTTGTGGTGTTTGTTTTAAAGAACAGCCTTCGATGGCAGCGACGTGTGACCTCTTCGTTGGTGAGTGTGATACGTTTATTGTCTGATTTAGCTATAAGAGTCACGGGTGATGTTCTGGTCAAATTAAGTGGAGCTTGGCCACTTGGTTTTGGTCCATGCGCACAGCACGGGACTGTAGACTAACAAGACAGCTGTTTGTTTCTATGATAGAGTACCTCATAATACTAGCTTTTAATGGTGTACCATTTAATAACACGACTTGATTCATTATGCTGTCATCGCTAATATCACTATGCAGTTATTACAGACACGTTGCATACAAAAAGATTGCCGCTGTTTTTTATTTAACCATTTTACGTAGCATAATATTTATGCTATTTGCTTGTTTGTTTGTTTATGACATTGTCCGTCAACAGCGGTTTAAAGTTTAGGCTCAACCTTAAGGCAACGTGTATGGCAGAGCCACAATCATTACTGCATATTGCATTATTTTGTACACTGGTACACTAAAATATTTAATCCGGAAATACGTGTAAAAAGACCTAAGCGTTCCCTTCGTATGTATGAAGCATGTAATGAGTAAATGTTTAATGTATTTAGATATAATTGAAAAGACCCAGACATTAGGCCCTATTATTATAGAACCCTGATCATTGTATGTATAGGACTTAAAGGTAATATCATACATTGGTTTTTGTCAAAGAAATACAGATTCATGGGCAAAAATATCAAGGAAGATACAGTAACAGTCATCTGTGAAAATTTCAGTCCCATACGGTGCCAACTTTTTGAGAAAACAGTGAAAAACGGCCACAGTATTTCTTACCCCTCCTCATCCTCAGACCGACCCACCTCATCCTCAGACCGACCCTCCTCATCCTCAGACCGACCCACCTCATCCTCAGACCGACCCACCTCATCCTCAGACCGACCCACCTCATCCTCAGACCGACCCACCTCATCCTCAGACCGACCCACCTCATCCTCAGACCGACCCACCTCATCATCAGACCGACCCACCTCATCATCAGACCGACCCCACCTCATCCTCAGACCGACCCACCTCATCCTCAGACCGACCCACCTCATCCTCAGACCGACCCACCTCATCCTCAGACCGACCCACCTCATCCTCAAACTGACCACACCTCATCCTCAGACTGACCCACCTCATCCTCAGACCGACCCACCTCATCCTCAGACCGACCCACCTCATCCTCAGACCAACCCACCTCATCCTCAGACCCACCTCATCCTCAGACCGACCCACCTCATCCTCAGACCCACCTCATCCTCAGACCGACCCACCTCATCCTCAGACCCACCTCATCCTCAGACCGACCCACCTCATCCTCAGACCCACCTCATCCTCAGACCGACCCATCTCATCCTCAGAACCGACCTCACCTCAATCTGAGGAAATCGTGGCATCGCGGATAGTGCGATGCCAGTATAACGAACGCGTGAACCTCAAACTACTAAAAACCGAAATCACTTAAAATGCATTGAAATATTTTTCTCAATCAAAACGCATCTCAAGATCTTACAAAAGTGGAAATACCACTGCATGCAATTTCCCGCTTGGATTTCACTAAGCTCCCTTTGCATTGCCATCAGTTGGTTTTAGGGCCCAAATAAATAAATAAAATGCAACCCGTTTGCTGAATCAATGTATAAGGCTGGAGCTAATTTCAATACGAATTGGCAGCCATTCTGTAAAAATCAATCATCTACATTTACATCCAGTTACTATACGCAGTCACGTACATGCATACCCTGCGGTTACAAAATCCAACCCCATATGCTTACAACATTTTATGTACTCTGAAATGATATTATAAATGTGTAGCCTTATATTCTGATATGCTAAATTATTGCGGGCATATGCCTTTAGGGGACAGCTCGTAAGCCTATGGCCTAATTTTTAAAAGTATGATGGCCCATGGAACGCAGTTGACAAGTCTGTTTTTTATTTTAAAGGTACAGTACAGGACTGGTAACATACCCAAACAGAAATGTTCACATATTGACGTATGATTTTCAGGGTTATGAAGATGGTGATGGAAGAAACATACCGTTTAAATATTACCGCCTGAAATGGTGTATTTATCCAGAAATTAGTAAAACAAAGACCGTGAACACAGTTTTGATCTCGGGGTAAGATCAAAACCATTCTTTATGGGTTTTTTTTTAAGACAAATTGAGTCTGGTTTTCGCTATTTTCTCATGACTCAGAATGTCCGATTGAGCTCAAATTTTCACAGGTTTATTATTTCATGTACATCCTGGATTAGACAAAATGTGAGTGCTTTTCTGTGACCTTTACTAATCATGTATTATACCTTTAATACGAGGCATATGTCCCTGTGGCCCAGCTATTGATGTTATGTATAATATGCCTGTGTAGGTTTCCTGGTTGTAGGAACCGTTCTTATATGAAATGTTTGCAAAATGCATCTCTTACGGCATTTGTGCAGTCCCCTATGGCCCAGTTAATAATAGTCCCATTATACACTGGCCACTCCAGTGCAACAAACTACCCTCATTCATATTGACATATTCTCCCTAATACATGCAAGACATGAAATACTTGAATAATTCACTGTGTATATTGGCGACGCATGCCTTAACCCTCCCGCCCAACCCCCAACCCCCTCGCCCCGCGAAAAAAAATAAAAATTAACAAATTAGATAAATAAATACTTACGGTTCTTTTTCAAAGGAGATCTTTATTTTCATCCTTGTGAGAAAATAATATATGCACAGCAAAAGAAACTAAAAGAAAGACAGAAATGAAAATCAAGAAATTTACAAATCAAGAAATACATGAAAGGAAATTACAAAAATAGATAAATACAAAATACAAAATTAACAGTAAAAAATATAAAATATAATTAAAAATTGAAAAAAAAATGCCCAAAAAAAAATAAATACGAAATAAGTCAATTAATATCTTAAAATATTTGCCCTACGAATAAATCAAAACTAAAATAGGTATATAAAAATAGTGTGATTGAAAGGCGTTAATTGTTTACACATTGTTATTGCGCCTGTTTGTTTTACGCACAGGATCACGGATCCTGCTGATCCGGATCCCATTTTAGCGCATCCTGCATGGGACGTGGATCTGCTGATCTGGGATCTCGTGCGTTAAACAAACAATCCCTCGATTCATTAATGTTTTGCACCAAATTGCCTGTAAATTTGGAAGTAATGTGACAGGTTTTAATAGTAAACAAATGTTCAGTTTTTTTGCTGGAATCAGTCAACGCGATGTACGTGGTTGAGATGGCCCGGCACACTTCGTATTTGCACGGAAGAAAGATTGATGAGCACGCGCCAAATAAGAAGTCAAGATAGAGTGGCATTTCGATATAGGCTCTATGAACCCCGCACCAGACTATATATAGGTGCCGTATAGAATACATAGGGTGGAGGCTGGGAACGTGACCTGCCAGGGATATATACGGAAATACCATAAATTACCTGGAAATGGGAGAAAGACTGCACAGACGCATTAAGAGGTCGGATGTCGTGTTTCTTGGCGATTTGAATATTATTAGGGCCTTATTGCAACTCGGTGAAATTGGGAACAGTGTGCTGGGTGATATGGTTAACCTGTGCGCTGTATATCTGGTGAAATACGTGCAATGTACTGTCCCGATTATGTTTCTATATGTAAATTCACGAACGATATAAATTTACAGTAGGCCTACAATTTGCTATATGGTTGCCAAGCATTACGAATGGTTTATGTCTATACATATATTATCATGTACTATGATGTTAGTATAACTAAATCAAAACAATTATAATCATCAAAATTAATAACCACAAGGGAAACTGGCTGAAATTTAAGTCATTGAACAAAGAAGAATTGACTCGAGCGGGATTCGAACCACGCCGCAGGTCGCCGGTTCGAATCCCGCTCCAGTCAATTTTTCTTTGTTCTTTTTGCAAAACAATTATCACAGACTGTCAATTGTTTTAATGTGGCAGAAATTAATGATTGAATTTGCCTAATTTATGTGTCTATCTCTCTATTCTTATAACACCCCATGCATAGATTCTGTATTGTGATTGGTTTAGAGTGCACCACATGACATGTCATATTTTTTACTAGAAAAGGCGTACAAACGCGCGACGTACTTTCCCATAGCAACCAATGTACTTTCCCATAGCAACCAAAGTACTATCCCATAGCAACCAATGTACTATCCCATAGCAACCCATGCACTATCCCATAGCAACCAATGTAGGCCTAGTAGTTTACCGAGCTGTTCGGTACCCAGAGGCATATTTTAGTGCATAACGTACAGCACGTAGTATAAACAGTGAACACTTTTCACCCAAGATGTGCTTAACTTAAACCACCTGTGGTTGATTTCACGAAGCCTTACGATCGATCGTAACTCGAGATATATAACCCATCGTATCCTTGGACTTCTACATGGGGCTGCAATGCATCTTAAGTCCTACGATTGGTAGTAAGTTACGATGAGTTTGGTGAAATCGACCCCTGATCTTTTTATACAATGCTCGTTCAAGCATTGCATTAATTGCAGAAACAAAAACATTAACACCTGGAACATAGTTGCCCAAACAAAACAGACATTTCAGGGAGAAATTGGGTATTACCATGGCAACCGAGACGGTATAGACTCTCCCGAATCAGCATTCAGAGCACTCGTGTCCTTGGAGACATCCACGAACAGGAAGCTGAAACCTGACATCCATAAAGAACCGCGTGCATCCCATCAGGTCGCGATGAATTCCATCAAATTGAAATCTATTTTCTGCATCCCAACTCAGTCCCCCTAAAACGCTCTTACGATTTATCGTTAAAGGTATAATCATACTTTGGTTTTTATCAAAGAAGTACAGATTCATGGGCAAAAAGACCAAGACAAATACAGTAACATTCATCTGTGAAAATTTCAGTCCCATACGGTGGCCACTTTTTGAGAAAACAGTGAAAAACAACCACAGTATTTCTTAAGTCTTTTCTCTTTTATTTTGGATCTTTTAGAAGATCAAAAAGACTTTCGGTCGTTGTTTTTCCTAATTTCTGGATGAATACACAGTTTCAGGCGGAAATATTTTAACGGTATGTTTCTACCAGCACCATCTTCATACCCTGTAAGTTATAGGTAATTCTCAGTGAACATTTCTGTTTTGGTTTCTTACCAAAGTATGATACTACCTTTAAGGCGTCTTAACCAAGCACGGGACATTAAGTAACAGACGGGATGGTTAACTTGATGTTAGGTGCAATTTGTCTGAACGCCAGAGGCGCGACGGTTTATTAGAATGCAGAGGGTGACTGTAAGAGGCTGAAGAGGGATCAGGGGTAGGCCGACGGCTAGTGGGGCATTTTAATTCCAGCAGTCATCTCAATAAACACTGCACGAGCCAGCTAGCTGTCTTCAAATTTACGGTTCAAGTCCTAAATAGACGCAACAATTTCCACGATGTACTGAAAATTCAACATCTGTAAAAATAACAACACCATAGGCCTACCCTTACTGGAATATTGTTGATTAAGATATCCAGTTTGACATCTAGATTAATACTTGAGCAATCTATCATTCAAAATAATTGACTTTTATCAACTCTAATTGGGTTAAACGTTGGCTGTTCTATCTTTAATTGAAAGGCAAATCTGAGTGCACTTTTGCAAGTTATTGCAAGTTTCCTGGATTGAAAGTAGGGCCGTGTTCCAAATCTCAGGCTGCGGCTTCAAATCAACATACAGATGTATGGAGAAACGGCTGCAGTCACTGGCTAGTGGCTGCCATAGGTGCGTGTGCAATTATTTGCAGCCGCAGCCAGAGATTTGTGACACGGCCTAGGATTTCATTTGTCTTCTTCCTTAGAAGTGCAGTGCACTCCAAGATGGACGACGAAATAAGAGTCACAATTATGTTTCCAAAATGTTAAGCTGTTTGATTTCCTTGCTATATCCTTCGTAATGGGTTGATTGGTGTTTATCGGCTGGTGTGAACATTTCGCGGCATCGGTTAGATTATGAGTCTCACTGTCACGCGATATCAGGTCTCATATAGCAGCAGTCCTCTTGACACGGTGTATAGGCTTCACGTGTCGCGTTACATATTACAGAGTAATATTATGCTATAATACAAAATGCATGTCGGTATAGGCCTACCCTCGACTGCCGAGTTAGATGTAATCGATAAAGGGCCGATGATATTATTTGCTCTCGAATAATTGTATTGCTCCCTGTTGCCGAAACTGACTGCCTTACCGAGGGGCGTGGTTTTGGCTGCGGTGAAGGTGAAGGTGGGGGGCACGGTCACTATTAATGTGGGTCAAATAGCTACCCCGACCAAAAAATAAAATTCAGTGAAATTTCATCCGCTTTCACTGTATGGAAGCTCGTATGAACACGCACTTTTATTCCCTGACAGTGCAAAATAGAACGACAATTGTTTTTTTTGTCAGTTTAGTAAGAACGAAGCTCTAGAAGTTCCAACCGACTTGTTGATACCCTGAGACGCCCAACGCTCCATCCCCACCCCACCCTCCACTCACCTGGTCCCACCTCCCCTCCACACCCCATTCCTCCTCCCCCATCCTCCTCCCCTTTCTCACACCTTCCACTCTCCTCCCCCATTTTCAATTATGTATGTTTTATATATTTATTTATTATTCTTCACTGTCATTGTACTTGTTTTATTTGTTGGCTAAATAAATAATAATGATAATTATTATTATCATTATGAGCGAGATGTTGACATCCTGAGATAATTTATCACGGAATGACGACATCCTAAAATCAAGATGACGACATCCTGAGATAATTTATCACGGAATGACGACATCCTGAAATCAAGATGACAACATTCTGAGATAATTTATCACGGAATGACGACATCCTGAGATAATTATCACGGAATGACGACTTAAATCAAAATGTCGACATCTTGAGATATTCTTGTTAATGTTTGGATCGACGACTTAAAGCATCATGCTATCATAGGTCTAGCTGAACCGTTTGTTCATGTTATCATTATCTCGGGATGTGAACATCGTCATCATCCCGAGATAATTTATCTCAGGTTCTCAAAAAGACATATGGCACCTCCAGAGCTCCGTATTATGAAACAATCTATGCATGAAAGCATTGGTACATCTGTATGATTACCACACACAATATTCCTCTCATTTACATGAACCGGATGACGTCATTATTCCATGTACCACGTCACACCCTGCATAGTAATGATAGCCAACGTGTTTTTCTCACAGAAAAGCCACAGTATACTGCTTTTTATAGTTCCCTGATGTTGCTCTACCCATACTGAGCTAGGAAGGCCTAGCTCTATGCTGTACCTCAAGTGCTTACATTTCAGAGAGAGATACGCTCGGGTTTCTCCAGAAATGTTTTCTTTCAGAACAAAACCGAGGAAATTGAGAAGTAAGGGGGCAATTTCATAGAGCTGCTGAGCACAAAAAAAAATACTTAGCACAAAAATAGCTTGCCCAATAAAACAAACGACTACTGAAAATTCCATTTTATATTAATGGTCAGCGAACAACAGGCAAAGAACAATCACAAGTGATACACAACATATGGACATTTGGTTAATCCGGTTTTTATTCAGACAGAAATGTCATGCTTAGCGAATGTTTGTGCTAAGCAGCTATATGAAATTGGCCCCTGTTTTTCCAAGGCCTACACACAATGCCTGTGAGGCATCATGGGTGTCTAGTATCGTACCGTTGTATACAAACAAGTATAAAAAGCTGTCGTGATTTCTGTCATTTTCTGTCAATTTTGATGAGGGGGGATTCTGTTTCGAGAAAGCAGTTGACATTGACAATATTGCAAATAAACAATCCAGATATATCAGATTTCATGTCAACATTTTATAATTGCGCCTTATAATATTGTTAAAGGTATAATACATGATTGATAAATGTCACAGAACAACACTCACACTTTGTCTGATCCAGCATGTACATGAAATAATAAACCTGTGAAAATTTGAGCTCAATCGGACATCTGAGTCACGAGAAAATAGCAAAAACACGACTCAATTTAAACATAAATAATGGTTTTGATCTTACCCCGAGATCGAAACTGTTTTCGGTCTTTGTTTCATTAATTTCTGGATAAATACATCATTTCGGGTGGAAATATTGTAACAGTATGTTTCTACCAGCACCATCTTCATATCCTGAAAGTTATACGCAAATATGTTAACATTTCTGTTTGGGTATGTTACCAATCCTGTACTGTACCTTTATATGTTAAGTAAAATTGCTAAACACATGCATTGAGATAGTTAGACATGCCAATGGCACTTTCATGATTATGATTGTTTTTATCCAAACACCCACCAATAATGAACTTCGGCTCAGGATGTGCCCACATTTTGATCTAAAAAAGTTTTTTTTTTTTTAGAATTTCATTGAATGCCTTTTTTGGGATTCCCTCACCATTCATAAGTGCAAAAAAGACAATTTTTAGCCTAGAGTTTATCGTACAGAAAAATGTAACCTTCGATAAATATCCTGCTATGATCGAAACACGTCAGGCCCTCTTAAAGGTAGTATCATACTTCGGTAAGAAACCAAAACGGAAATGTTCACAGATTTACCTATAACTTCCAGGGTATGAAGATGGTGCTGGTAGAGTGAAACAACGACCAAAAATCTTTTTGATCTTTAAAAAGAGAAAAGACTTAAGAAATACTGTGGCTGTTTTTTACTGTTTTCTCAAAAAGTGGGCACAGGGCGTATGGGACTGAAATTTTCACAGATGACTGTTACTGTATCTGTCTTGATATTTTTGCCCATGAATCTGTATTTCTTTGACAAAAACCAAAGTATGATACTACCTTAAATTTCAAGAAAAGAACAATTGTATAATGCAATGTTTGACAATCTGGTGTCTGATGACGACTTTAACAATGGCCTTTTGGAATATACCATATGTTGATTGTCAGGGTGAGCCGTGTTGGTGCATAGCACGTAATATGGCAATATGGTGGTCGTTAAATACCCCCCCCCCCCCCCCCCCCAATACCATACTGTCAATGCTAACTACACGGTCCCCGCCATTGCACGCGTCGGCTGTGTATTCTGACTAGTTCAAAACACGTTGTTGTGGTTTTTTTTTTGTAATACAAGTCTGTCATGAAATAAAGCCATAATAATACCGCTATAGGTAAAAGACTTTAAAATACAAGAAGAATGGGGTACGCCGAGGCAAGAGGTAAGAATTTATATTTCTCTAAAATAATTGGGAATCATTGTAGAGGTATAAGTACAGGATTGATTACATACCCAAACAGAAATGTTCACAGATTTACGTATAACTTTCAGGGTATGAAGATGGTGATGGTAGAAACATACCATTAACATATTTCCGCCTGAAATGATGAATTTATCCAGAAAAGAGTAAAGCCAAAGACCGAAAACATGTTTTGAACTTGGCAAGTTAAAAAATCCTTCTTGTTTTGTAAGTAAAATTGTGTCAGGTTTTCGCTATTTCCTCAGCACCTAGAAGTCCTTTTGAGCTAAAATTGACACAGTTTTATTATTGCATGTACATGCTGGATCAGACAAAGAGTGAGTGCTGTTCTGTAACCTTTACCAATCATGCATTATACATTAGAGGGACGTACTGTGGCGGTTTTATGTAGAATACTCATAAAGTTCAGTATAATTATTTGGTTGCGCAGTTGGTGAAGTTTGTATATTTTTCGCTTGGATATATTTTATGCAGTTCACGCATCGCTTCTAGTTCTAAAAGTTGACGTTGCCATCATTCTGACTATCGGCCCTGACTATAAGTCAATATTTCTATACCCATTTATATAGAAATAGTAAAATATTTATTTCATGTTTATGCATTATTGTTTCATAATATGCAAATTAGGCTTGCCCTTCACCGATGTGGATGAGCACTGTATAGTGTATACTCAGTGCTTGTGAGTGCACGTGAACAAATCTCATGTTGGCTCAGGCGGGATTCGAACCCACGACCTCGGTGGCCTAGCAGGTAAGGCATCTGCACTAGTAAGCAGGAGGTCGTGGGTTCGAATCCCACCTGAGCCAACATGTGATTTTTTCCCCGTGCACTCACAAGCACTGACTACAGTCGGTGAAGGGCAAGCCTGATTTGCATATTATCTATCTCCCGACCAAATATCATTTATATTCATTATTGTTTCATCTTACATAACCATTTAAAGGTACCATCATACTTTGGTAGCATACCGAAACAGAAATCTTCACAGATTTACCTATAACTTACAGGATATAAAGATGGTGATGGTTGAAACATACCGTTAAAATGTTTCTGCCTGAAATGCTGTATTTATCAAGAAAAGAGTAAAACCAGTGACCCAAAAAAATTGATCTTCGGAAGATCAAACATCCTGTAAACAGATTTTAAGAAATACCGTTGGCGTTTTTCACTATTTTCTCAAAAAGTCGGCACCGTATGGGACTGGGAATTTCACAGATGACTGTTACTGTATCTTCCTTGATATTTTTACCCATGAACTGCATTTCTTTGACAACAAAGTATGAAATAACCTTTAAGAATAATCGGACTAGAGTAAAAGAAAGTTGGATTGCCAAAAACGGATCTGGCATTTTCCCGGGATTCCATGATGTGGGTCCCCGGTTCGAATCCCACCGAGTGCATAAGGTGGACGAAGTTTGTCGGTGACCGACTGAAGTTTTGGGGTTTTCGTGATGTGATTGACTTACCACAACTTGAAGCTGTCATTTCACGGGATATTGCCTGCATGGAACTAATTGATCGAGTTCGTGTTAGTAGGAACTTTTACCTGTATGTATACAATAGAAAATAAGTGCAAACTATTACGTGAAATACGGTGACAGTTGCCGTGTTCTACCACTTATTGGTTAAGTGGTTTTAACTTGGTCTTTGTCAAAATTCATTTCAACCGGATACTGCGATGATGCCCATAGGATAAAGATTGTCTAAATGTTTAGATGTTTAGATATAATTTATGATGTGTTTGAAAGTGCATTGGTGAGTGACCATTGCATACAGTAAACTGATACAGTAAAGGCTCATTAAAATGTAGTATCATACTTTGGTAAGAAACCAAAACAGAAATCATCACAGATTTACGTATAACTTACAGGGTATGAAGATGGTGGTGGTAGAAACATATACCGTTAATTTTTTTCCGCCTGAATTGGTGTATTTATCCAGGAATTTGTAAAACAACGACCGAAAATCTTTTTGATCTTTTAAAAGATCAAACATATAAGAGAAAAGTCTTAAGAAATACTGTGGCTGTTTTCAATGTTTTCTCAAAAAGTAGGCACCGTATGGGACCGAAATTTTCACAGATGATTGTTGCTGTATCTGTCTTGATATTTTGACTATGAATCTGTATTTCTTTGATAAAAAACAAAGCATGATACTACCTTTAAAGGTATACTATCATACTTTGGTATAGCTATACCGAAACAGAAATCATCACAGATTTACCTACCTATAACTTCCAGGGTATAATGATGGTGATAGTATAGAAACATACCGTTAACATTTTTTCAGCTTGAAATACTGTATTTATCATCCAGAACTGAGAGTAAAACCAATGACCAAAAAACAATTTTGATCTTTTAAAGGTCAAAAATAAAAGTGAACACTGAGATTTTAAAAATTCTTAAGCCGGTTTTCAATGTTTTTCAAAAAGTGGGCACCGCACGGAACTGGAAATTTCACAGATGACTGTTACTGTATCTTCATTGATATTTATTGCACGCGAATCTGTATTTCTTGGACAGATACCAAAGTATGATATTACCTTGAAATGATGTCCTCTCTTGTAAACTAGTTTTCCCTTTTGCTCATTATGTTCAGACAATCTGGACTTTTCTGTCTGTCTATAGGCTTTTTGTTTATACAGATTAACACGTGCAGAATTCCAACGAGAGCATACTCCTCACCCATATAATAACCTGCATGCGCGAGACAAAGAATAATAAATCAGTCACACGTGATTAAACTGTTTATATAGACCACGGTATTAATATCATCATTGCTGATTGTGCGTAGTAGATACAGCAGATATCGGGCCAAGCTTCGATAAAGATGTAATAACTCGTTGAGTATATGGGTCTGGAGTGACAGCATTTTGATATACTATAGCCTAGGCCTTAAAGGTAGTATCATACTTTTGTGCCATACCGAAACAGAAATCTTCACAGATTTACCTATAACTTACAGGGTATAAAGATGGTGCTGGTATAGAAACAGACTGTTAAGATGTTTCTGACTGAAATGCTGTATTTATCCAGAAAAGAGTAAAACTAGTGACCAAAATTATTTTTGGTCTTTTAAAGATCAAAAATAGAAGAGCAAAGATTTCAGAAATACTGTGGGCGTTTTTCACTGTTTTCTCAACAAGTGGGCACCGTATGGGACTGAAATTTTCACAGGTGACTGTTACTGTATCTCCCTTGATATTTTTCCCATGAATCTGTATTTCTTTGACAAAAACCAAAGTATGATATTACCTTTAACGTGTATTTTCATTTGTAGGGCACCCCACTCTGTTCTCTGTTATTCTGCGTCTATTGAGTAGACTCCATCTTGCATTTTTATTGATGAAGATAAGTGATCATTTTATGTGATTTCTAAAATAATATCATACTGGAGTCCGTGCCAGTTATGATATTAAATGTGCATTGATGGAGACGAACGATGTCTAGTGCTTGGTCTTAATGCCTTTATCGAATCACTGAGCAAGGGAGAATCGTGCCATTTTGGTCTCAGACAGTAGACACTGAGTCTGTTGCAGATAACCTATGTCTGTTGTAAGGGAGGATGACAGCGAATTCAAGCCAAAATGCACTGCAATGTACTACATAGGCATATGGTTGGGCATTCTTCATACTTAGTAACGGTAGCTCTTATAAGAAGCGAACCGATGCAAGATTCGAGTCTTTGCATTAGGCAATATCTCTATAACCATAACATATTTTATGGCACAGTGTACACTGTCAACATTTCCGGTAACAATCTCGGTAACATATTGCCCAGGTACGTCGTTTGTTGCTGAAAATGTTGTCAGTGTACACAGAGCAAAACGAGTTTGGGTAACATGTCGCATCAATATCTCTGTATTACATATTGGCCAAATGTTACTAGTAATCAAAATTCCCTTCATTGTTAAACCCACCTTCACCCCACCCCCATTGTTCTGTGCCTTCTCATGCACTAAATTATATCTTGACTCATTATGTTTGACTTATATGTTTGTCTTGTCATTCAGCTTTCGATAAAGATCCTGCTAGGATCGAAATGCGCCAGGCCCTCCTAACTCCAAGCATTTTTATAAATGTCAGGTCATTAATTTGGCTGATGAGCAGTTTGCAGCAGTTTATGACTTGTATAATCAAATTTGAGTATCAAATCAAAACCATTATTTAAAAAAAATGAGCAAAAAGCATGTTTGGCTTTGTATTATAACGATCGCATGCGGTGTCTTAGGCCTATGCGTGCTGTAATGATATACAATTAGTAGTAATTTTATGTGCGCGTATATATATCCCTATATATGGCTGTACAAACAGATTATGAAGAGCAATAAGCCGATTACTATATAGTCTGTATATATATATATATATATTATATATATATGCAGATTCTGCATGAAAGGTCTTGGTAAACTGTGTGATGTCATTATCATAATAAGTCTGTCATTCATAATTGTCCCCAAATCAAATATGGCTTAGAGGTATTAAAATATCTGCAGTGCGTGTGATTTTATGGGTGAGCGAATATCCATATATAAGGTGGATATCATTATGCACAAATCGTCGTCGTGTGTGTTATTATTTTTTCTGCTTTTAATTAAAAAATGTTAATCAGCTCTGCTTGGTGGTTATTGTGGAAGGTTTTGTGTTAGATTTCTGACCAGATGGTTCTCCGTATGCTGTGAATTGTACCATTTTGTTTAGAAGGGGTTTGGTATGTTCTTACACAGAGTGCGAATTATTTATTCAAAAGCTTCATTATTTTAACCATTTGAAGCAACACAATGGCGCGAGTTTCAAGCAGAGTGTACAATGTCAACATTTTCGGTAACAATCTCGGTAACATGTTTCTCAGGTACGTTGTTGCTGAAAATGTTGTCGGTGTACACAGAGCAAAACGAGTTTGGTAACATGTCGCAGCAACATCTCGGTAATATGTTGGCCAAAATGTAGCTGGTGTTGCAAAGGGCCCAAACAAAACCCCCAAATCGTGTTGCCCAGGTGTACGTTGCCCTAACTGGGCAACATGTTACTGAAAATGTTGACAGTGTACACTCTGATTTAGGCGGTTGTGCGCTAGTATATAGTTCCATGGATTGGCCTCAAAACTCCGCACCAGTCGGCATTTATATCATGAGGCAATAGTATTGTATACTTGTGATAATCCAGCAATTTGTTTGTGACAGCTGGTGACTTTACCAATAATATCGATCTGACGTGATAATGCTTAAAGGTACTATCATATCCATTGATAACCAAAACAGACATGTTCACAGATTGTCGTATAACGTACAGGGTATAAAGATAGACCTGGGGGCAATTTCATAGAGCTGCTTAAGCACAAAATTTGCTTAAGCGTGAAAAAGCTTTCTTGATCAAACATTATTACCAACCAAATTTTTACGTGATGTTTACTGCTTTTGACTTGTATTTGGCCATTGTTTGCTGAGCATAACATTCACAATGAAATTTTGCTGGCATACTGATTTTATTTACCAAGGTTTTTTTTTTTATAAAATGTTGGTGCTTAAGCAGCTGTATGGAATTGGCCCCTGGTACAAACATACCGTTAACATTAATCTGCCTTGAATGCTTTATGAACCAGAAATGAGTAAAAACAAAATATCGAAAACAGTTTTGATCTTCGAGATCAAAACCTCACAATTATATACGATTACCTTACAATTGCAACAGTTTTCCGCTATTTTCTACTGTTTCCAATGACCAATTGAGCTGAAAATTTCACAGGTTTGTTTTTATTCCATGACAAATTATCAAATTATGAACAGACCGCAGCTGTTCTATCAACTTAAACCGGAGTATGATGGTACCTTTAAAGTGTCCATTGAAGTGTGCAGTTGAGTCTGGCCGTAAATGCCAGCCACCGCCCAATGCACTATCCATCATTCATGCAACAGTTTAATATACTCAAAGTCCATTCTGCGGTCAAAGAACTGCCCTCTAGCGATGAGAGTGTGAAAGGCAAAATCCCTGCCCCCGCTGCCCGCAGCATTTTCACACGTTGAGGAAGATGCCATGAAAATTAATCTGTTCCACTCCAAAGAATTCAATTTCTTCAATTTTTTAAATAACTAACTGAAAGGGTTCCCTGTGGGCTATATTGTCATGTGTAAATTATACTAAATGTTCCTGTTTCTAGCACGTGTTCCCATGTGGGCCAATCTTTGCAAGAAGTAATTGAATATAGCACGATATTAAATTGCATTATCTGTCATGGAATCCTGTTGCTGATTAACCGTGGGGTATAATTATCAATTATTCTGCAGTGTATTAAAAGCCTGTTATAACCACCTGGTGTCTGGAAATTACATTTCCTTCCAATTATTTCTCTCAACATTTCTGAGAAAAGAAAATCTCTCTAATTATTCGTCGGCATATCTTTTGACAAACCTGCACAAAAACCAGCCCCACGAACATCTACAGATTTGTTAAAGGTAGTATCATACATGCTGGATTAGACAAAGTGTGAGTGATGTTTTGCCATCTTTACAAACGTTATACACGCTTTTAAAAACACTTTTTTGCCGCCGAAAAATGTTCATTACGTTCATCTTGTTGATAACCAGGGACCAATTTCATAGAGCTGCTTAGCACAAAAATTCGCTAAGCATGACATTTCTGTCTTAATAAAAACAGTCAATACAAGTAATAAACTGCTGCAAACTGCTCATCAGCCAAAATGACCTGAAATATATCAAATGCTTTAAGTTAGGAGGGCCTGACGCGTTTCGATCCTAGCAGGATCTTTCTCAAAGGCTAAATGACAAAAAACATGAACATGCAAGTGAAGGAAGCATACATAAAATGGATCAGAGGATATGGACAAAGGGAAGGGGTGGTATGAGAGTCAGGGTGGGTAAGACAGATCAGACAAAGGGTGGGGGTCAGGTAGGCAAGGCTTGCCTATGTTTTTTGTCATTTAGCCTTTGAAAAAGATCCTGCTAGGATCGAAACGCGTCAGGCCCTCCTAACTTTAAGCATTTAATAAAAACAGGTTTAACAACCAAATTTCCAAATTTTGTTGTGTATCACTTGCAATTGTGCTTTAACTGTTGTTCGCTGATCATGAATATCAAATCGAATTTTCAATGGTGGTTTGTTTTATTGGGCAAGCCATTTTTGCGCTAAGCAAATTTTTTATGCTAAGCAGCTCTATGAAATTGGCCCCAGTTTGATGGGCTCTGGGGTGTAGACGAATATCGTCTATCATTTCAAAACAAAAACTGCAGCTGCTTTATCTATGAGTGATACCAGTTGATCAACATGTTTGTCCGCACTCTCATCTCACACCTGCCTCATTCAAGAGAAAAAGCTTGAAGTTGCAGCCGTCACTTGCAATATGATGATCGCTGTTTGTACAATGACCACTGATAAACATTCTTACTGTCCCAATGTGGCTCAAAGAAATTATGTTAACGAAACTTAAACAAAGTGAGCCAAAATGAAGTTGATCGGAATTGGTGATTTTTTTTTTCAAAACAAACAAATGACACTCAAAAGTTCAGTAAAACATACTTAACAAGCATTCTCTCCTGCTTATTAGAAAAAAGAATGAAAGAAATTGATCATTTGTGAGAGGAGTTATGACTATTTTAATGAAGGTACTCATTTTGCAAGCTGTCCTTAGAATACCCGACTAACCAAATGTAACGTTACTACCCTGTGCTACTTACTCAGATGTTTAGATTCAGTCAATGTTTTGAAAAACCATTACCAATCCCGGTCAACTTTAGCATAACCATATAGTTGCTTACCACCCAAAGAACATATATTCAGCATGCGTATTAAACCATTTTTGACTTGGTGAGCTACAAAGGAAAAAAATTGATAGATTTCAGATAAGAAAGATTATTCAATGTATACAAAATAATTGGTAAAGGTCACGGAACAGCACTCACACTTTGTGTACATGAAATAATAAGCCTGTGAACATTTGAGCTCAATCGGACATCTGAGTCACGAGAAAATATCAAAAACAAAACAACTCATTTTTTCTTATAAAACAAAAAACTGTTGTCGGTCTTTGTTTTACTAATTTCCGGATAAATGCACAATTTCAGGTGGAAATATTTTTACGGTATGTTTCTACCACCACCATCTTCATAATCTTAAATGTTATACGTAAATTATGTGAACATTTCTGTTTGGGCATGTTACCAATCCTGTACGTGCTTAGTTTAAAACAGACGCAGAAATTTGGCACGATTATCAAATTAATTTGTTTTTTTCATCGTCAAGTATTAAAATGGCAGTTTATCTAATTCATTAGGCGTGTGGTTTCTGTTCGCTCGTTACAGATACGAGGTTGACGTCTCATTTGCTATGATAATCATTATCATCCTGGTAACATTATACCCAAGATGCCACCATTCCAGGGTTATAATGATTGCGGAATGGGGGCATCCATCGCGAAAGGATATACCGTCTCTTGGAAGCGTTTAACGGCGCATGTAGGAAGACGATACGCGGTCTTAAGATGTCGTCCGAGATATAATCTCGAGGGACCGCCTCGTCATAAGTGTACCGTTATCATCTCACTAATCACGGTACGGGATATGGCATCATCTGACATGAAGGTTCATTCACCCTAATAAGAACCACACACACACAAACTAAATGGTTAAAACATGTCAGAATATTTGAATTTCAATACCAGATACAACGAGGTTTCAGCATGGCAATCCTCGGCCAAATTGATTTGAAATGCAAAATTGACACAGCACGTTTTATAATGAACCCCTTGGACACTCAGTGCCTATACGTGACACCATTAAAGGAATGATACAGGGCGAATTGGTAAAGTTGATAGAACAGCTGCAGTCTGTTCATAATTTGATTTGTCATGGAATGAAAACAAACCTGTGAAATGTTCAGCTCATGTCATAATCGGAAACTGTATATTAAACAGTGAAAACGTTCGCAGTATTTTCAAACCTATTCACAGGAGTTTTGATCTTACCCCGATATCGAAACTGTTTTCGGTCTTTGTTGACTAATTTCTGGATAAATACAGCATTTCAGCTGGAAGTATTTAAACGGTATGTTTCTACCACCACCATCTTCATATCCTGAAAGTTATACGTAAATCAGTGAACATTTCTGTTTGGGTATGTTGCCAATCCTGTACTGTACCTTAAGTGACAAGAAAGCATTCAAATAACCAACAGACATTTATTCAGACTAACGTTGCATGTTGGCAGCACTGTACCTGTAAGGAAAAAAACAAAGACATAATGGGACATGCATAATTATATACTGATGTGGCACATAGTGTACATGTAATAATCGCTTTATTATGTTCCCATGACGGCTACGTTGCTATTTTGTGCCCTGTGATTTTTGCCGAGTTTTACCCTATCGTGTCCGGTTAATGCATAGGGCCTATACTTCATAGTTTTAGCAAATTTAAAAAGTATGTACCTGTAGGCCTAATCAAATCTCATATGAAGTTAAATACATCCGTATTGTTTTAAAACTCAACCTGTCTATCAATGTTTGTGCATGCTGAAAATATTTTATATAGAAAAAGGAGGTATTTTAGACCCATAATTTAGCACCCAACTTTTCGCGACGAAAAACCTTGCTTACGTCTCATGCAGAACGCCACACAGTATACTGTGGTGGGAGCCTATTCTGTAGTTGACATCACAAGCAATGTTACATCGGATCCAAGGGGGATTTGGTTGGGGGCGGGGCATTATAATGTACTGCTTTATTAAATTTTTTAACTTTTTGGTCAAAATTAATGTCTACATAGAAATATAAATTTATATAGACATTAATTATGTATTAAGCAATAATTTCAAATTGACTTTCGCCCGCTTTCCCAAATTTGATTATACAGTAAACCTTGAATAGGTCACAAGTCAACAATCCGGGTTTTCCAGAAGACAAAATCTCGGATCATCAACATACCAATAAACTTATTGTCCTATAGTATATAGTCAGTTCCAAGTTCCGGATAACGAAAATGCCCTTTGTGAACCGGAACTCTTATTAAATGTCAATTCCGTTAGGACGGGGAAAAAGAAGGATGGTGGTTCGCTCATTTTGTGTCTGTTCGCTGTGGCTTCTTGCCGTGGATCAATCTTAAGTTAATCTGGGACGGACGAGCTGTTGTGCTTGCCAGTGCCCGCGGTTGGTTCCCGCGTCACAGCTGCAAAGCTGCAACAACGCCAAAAGGGACATTTTCAGCATTTTGAGTGTCAGTATAGCATGGACACATTGTAGTCTCTGTGTGCCAAACCCTCTGTTATACCGTGTCTGTGCCCGTGCACCGTTACCGGGCACCTGCTCAGTTTATCGGCGTATAACTCCCTCGTCTAACTCGGTCTTTTCTTGACTATAAAATCCACTGGGACATCACATTAAGTCGTTTCATGGTCTGGTTCCGTATAACGCCGTCATTTTGACAGTTTCGCTACATTTAAATTAAGTTAAAAGTTCTAAACGTTATGCGTATCCGTTTCGCTCCACGTGATTATTATTTTCCGTTTCTGAAGTTCTGACATGATGTTGTGTTGAATAAGCCATCATTTAAGAGTTTGGGAGAAATTTAATCTAGAATGAACTTCATAAATAGTAAGTTTTCAGACCAGAAATAAAAAACAAATTTATCATATAGCCTTTGAGAAAGATCCTGCTAGGATCAAAACGCGTCAGGCCCTCCTAACTTTAAGCATTTGATATATTTCAGGTCATTTTGGCTGATGAGCAGTTTGCAGCAGTTTTTTACTTGTAATGTTTTTTATCCTTATACTAATCATTCACGCGCCCTTTAAATTCATAGCAAGACTGTGAATCGAGTTTGGATCAAATGATGATAAAGGTCATACGAGCAAGCTGACCGGGGTTCGAATCCATCCTTCCCACGCTGCCTGCGAATGACAATTTCCTCGTGAGCAAATGAGATCATCTCTGCAGTGTATAATGTTTCATTCAACAACCCACTACATTTGTACTGCCCTTTTCTTTGATGGTACGTATTTCTCACCATGGTTCTTTGGTTTCCTTTTCTCATTGCAGTGTTTCTGCTGGTGCTTGTGCTAGGATGCTGTGGCCAAGACGGTGGTATGTATCAAAAACTTTCCACAATTTCTTTAAAAGGTACTATCATACTGTGATAAATTTGATAGAACTGATGCGGTATGTTGATTTGTCATGGAATACAAATGTGAAATTTTCAAGTCAATTGATCATTGGAAACTATCGAAAACAGCGAAAAACGTTGCAATTGTTACGCAAAATTGTTAGGTAAACTTGTAATAAATTGTAACTGTGAGGAGATCAAAACTATCTTCGGTCTTCTGTTTTGCTCATTTCTGGATAAATATAGCATTTCAGGCGGAACATTTATCTTTCTATCTTACCCTGTAAGTTATATACGTAAATCTGTGAACGTACTGTTATGGTTTCCTTCCAAAGTATGATACTGCCTTTGATATAATAATTCGTATGATTGAAACTTAAAGGCAGTATCATACTTTGATTTTTGTCAAAGAAATGCAGATTCATGGGCAGAAATATCAAGGAAGATACAGTAACAGTCATCTGTGAAAATTGCAGTCTCATACGGCGCCCACTTTTTTGAGAAAACAGTGAAAAGCAGCGACAGTATTTCTTAAGTCTTTTCTATTTTATTTTTGATCTTTTAAAAAAAAAAATTCGGTCGTTGTTTTTTAATAACTCTTCTCTGGAAAAACACAGTATTTCAGGCTGAAATTATTTAAGGGTATGTTTCTACCACCACCATCCTTATACCCAATAAGTTATACGTAAATCTGTGAAAATTTCTGTTTTGGCTTCTTACCGAAGTATGATACTACCTTTAAAATGCTTGGTTGACAGTTAACCTTCAAACCAGTCAAATCGGATAACATTTTGAAACAACAAAATAATGCAAACCGAATACATCGTAAACGGAAGTTGTCGGTTTCTATACCATTACAATTAATGTCCGATATGTCCAAAATGAGAAGTACAGATTTACGTATAACTTACAGGGCAGAAAGATAGACCTGGTGCACACATACCGTTAAAAATGTTCTGCCTGAAATGCTGTATTTTTCTAGAAATGAGAAAAACATAAATTTGGCGTAACAATTGCAACGGTTTTCAATGTTTTCTACTGTTCCCAATGATCAATATTGAGCTGAACAATTCACAGGTTTGTTTTTATTCTATGACAAATCAAATTATGAACAGACCGCAGCTGTTCTATGAACTTTACCTTTAAACTCATAGAATGTCATTCAATGACATTTCAATGGCATTTAATGGCATTACATGATATCCAATGTTATTTATCGTCATTATTTGGTGATATTGACATTGCATGACAATAAACGTGCAAGATACAACCGCAACCAAAATGTGCGTGTGATGTTTGCTGCCTTTGACTTGTATTCGGCCATTGTTTGCTAAGCATAACGTTCACAAGTTGTTTTGGCTGCCATACTGATATTATTTACCAATGTTTTGGTGCTTAAAGGAAGTATCATACTTTGGTAAGAAACCAAAACAGAAATGTTCAAAGATTTACGTAAAGCTTTCAGGGTATGAAGATGGTGGTGGAGAAACCTACCGGTAAAATTTTCCGCCTGGAATGCTGCATTTATCCAGAATTCTGATGTGATTTACTGGTTTGTGGTGCTTAAGAAAATTGTTATGCTTAAGCAGCTCTGTGAAATTGGCCCAGAGCGCCCCAAACACAACTCTCCAAATAATGAATCGTTAATACCGTGGTCTCTTTTCCAGCCGATGATGGCCCCCGCGTAGTCTTCCCCGAGCCGGGCATATATGATTCTGCCACGGAGTGCGAATGGGTCTTCGATTCCAGATTTGAGTATGGCAACGTGTTCCAGAGTTGGTTTTACCCTCTTAGCTACACCAGTAATATCCAGTGCCTCTTCTTTTTCGAGGGTAATTATTTGGCAAGAGATACCCACCCTCAACCCCCCACCCTCGGTACACAAAGACTGAAGTTCTACACGTTGTATGTGTCCTGTTAACTTGGCCGGTGTGAAAGTTGAATTTATGCCCCTTTAAATGTGTCCGGGGACAGAATTCCCATGCCGTACCCGGACAGCAGTACATGGCCAGTGTCAATGTGTTCGGGTGGACATATTTTAGAGGAGCACCCGGACACATTTACATGGTTGTTGCCATGTTCAGTTGTCCCGGGTCTGGGTAATTCTGTACATCGGCGCGTACCTGCAGAATTACCCAGGTAAAATTGTCCCGGACAACTGTACATGACGACAACCGTGTAAATGCGGACACATTTACAAGGGACAGGTTTATCCTTTACACCGGCTCATACTTAATTTGCAACGAATTTGGATACAAAGCGAAATAATGACGTAATGGTTTCGTAGTTATCATCACATTAATTGAAAAGTACAATGACTTAGTACAAATAGTAAATTTTTTTATGTTTGAGAATTAGAAGGAAGTACAAAAAAGGTCGTTATATTTAAGTTTTATTTGAAATAAGCCGATTTTAAAAAGTCGTGAACTTCAAACGGCTATATCTCAAAATATAAATACATTTTCTTGTAAGATGCGTGTTGCTTCGTGGTGTCAGTGACGAATTTGTGTTGAATATCCATGACGTATAACGCGTCATGTCATTAATCGTATGAATGAGTATGAACTATATAGCCTTAAACATGAAAAGACACAAGTAAAAATGGTGCTTACTTTATTTCAGTGTGTAATTCATGTACGTGTACATTCCACAGTGTGTACAAAATTGTGGCTTTTATACTGTTTTTACACAAAACTCGATTTCTTGTCCATTATTTTGATTCATTTATTGTATCCCAAACCATTCTTTCAATTTTGTGAGCAAATACAGGCCTACACAGGAAAACCGCCTGACATTCCCCAGCTGTCGTTCGCTTTTAAGCTCAATTTGTTAACATCATTATACATAACCCAAACTGAGCGAAGAAATTGGTTCCCAAGTACAAACTGTATGAAGAGTCCAATATCAGAAACACGAACCCGTACATTTGCCATTATGTTCATGGATGTTTAGCTGGAGGCTTAATGAAACCAAATCTTCACCGTACGAAAGTGATAGTGATCGGTTAAAAGCACCGAGCTGGTATACTATAGCCTAACTCCTTAAATGTGAAAAGGTTATACCTATAACACTGAGATAGTAACAAAGAAAAAAGATTGCCAACTTTAGAAATTATCGGTCCTGTGAAGCCGATTCATTTCACTATAAAGAATTTGGTCGTTGAAAGTTGAAACTCTCAGTTCATGTGGCGTAGAAAACAAAATTGAGCGAGAAAACGCATTGTATTTGGATGGGTCCAGCCGTAACTGTAGTAACGTGTACAGGCGCGGTTCTAGAGCCAATATTTATGGGGGGCTAGAAGAGCCATGAATATATATATATTTTTTTTTTTGGGGGGGGGGGGAGGGGGGCTAGAAAAGCCACTTATTTTGGGGGCTAAACCCTTCTTCTAACACTCGCTTCTGTTATGTCTTATAAGGAGTAGAAAAGCATGCACATATAGCCTATACACAACACGTTGTTCATGTCATTGGCGCGTAATATAACTGAAAAGATCCAGTATTTTTCAGCAATTTTTTTTCAGTTGCAGGTGTTTTTTTAGGGAGCCATACACAATTTGGGGGAGCCCCCACAATTTTGAGGGGCTCAACCCCCCCCCCCCCCCCCCCCCTCCAATCTCCCTTCCCCGTACAACCGCCACTGAATGTGGGCACAAATACACAGGAAAAATCAGCTTATTATAATAACTCCATCTTGAAAACATGTTTTGTTTCAGTCCGTGATTATTATATCCCTCTAATTGGTAATACATGTCAAATCATATAAATGCATTGTCTGCAGCGGGAGAAAACGAAGTTGTGGAGGTGTCGTTCAATTCTGAATTCTCCATCGAGTACAGCGAAGGTTGTAAGTACGACTTCCTGGAGATACGAGATGGTCGCTTTGGTTTCTCGCCCCTGATCCAGCGGATCTGTGGGCAGACGTCCCCCGGGAACATCACCTCAAGCGGCCGCTATCTCTGGATCCTGTTTGTGACCGACGAAGATCTGGAATATACCGGTTTTGAAGGGACCTTTAGGTTCATTCCTGGTGAGAAAACACGCAGTATGACTTCAACTCTGTTTATATTATTAAAACAATATTTGTTCAAGGTAAGGTGGCATTGGGTGGGTGTGGAGTATGGGAGCTGTGATGTGACATGTAAAAGACGCAATTCGGAATCAGGGTTTTTACTTCTATTTTATGGTTTCTGGCTGTTATATGTTAGCCTAAAACACAGTGATTCATCGTGAAATTTTGTACCGTTTTATCTTCCACAGCTCCTACAAGATCAAAGCCAAAGCCTGTAGGTAAGTGAATTAAAACGGCTTGTCTCTCTGGTTGTGGCGAAAAGCAAAATTATGTGGAGGGAAAAAGGATTGTAGACTTTAAAGAAATAATAATGATGAAAAGGTTACCTCCATTTTGAAACTTAATTTAAGAAAAAAAGAACAAATATAATTTACTATTGGGGTCACGTCACCACCAACGTATTAGGCTGGATGGCTCAGTTGGTAGAGCGCATGTACGGTATTCGGGAGGTCGCCGGTTCGAATCGCGCTTCGATTTCACGAAGCCCTACGATCGATCGTAACTCGATCGTAACTGGATAACCAATCGTATCCTACGTAGGGCTGCAATGCATCTTACGATTTGTTGTAAGTTACGATGAGTTTTTGTGAAATCGACCCCTGATCGTTATAAAAAAATCTTAAAGGGATGGTACATAACTGGTTTTTGCGACAAAACCGTTGCTGACAGTGAAAGCACATTATGTAGTCCATCATACCTCAACTGACAAACCTGTAGAGGTTTGAGGTCAATCAGCCATCTGGGTCACGAGAAAATAGTGAAAACCCGTTTACACATTTCAACGATATATGCGTTCACAATAAAACGCTTCGAAGCGATTTATTCCGATTGGAAAATAGTTTCATTTATTTCTCAACGAAAATGGCATTTCAGACAAAAACATTTCATGGGATGTTTTCTCCTATCATCACCATTATACTGTGTAAGTTTTATATGAATCTGTGATCTTGAGGTGTATTTTGTTTTACCAATTCTGTACCATCCCTTTAAATTAATATCAAGTTGTGAATGACTTACCATCGTCTGTTTCAGATTGTTTTTTCCATCTTTCGGGATCTTACGATGGGTACTTCTCCATCAAGCCAGGCGTGGACATGCTAAGGACGGTGGACGATCATGCTCCCGTGGACTGTGTATGGCAAATTGACATGCCCGAAGTCAATAAGGTAATGAGTCTCGACTGTTAGGGGCTGGGTTCAGTCAGCTTCTAGCCCAGACCCCGTCTTACTCAAGGTTGTATCATGTAGCTGCATCTTGAAGTGATAAACCGTTAAGTTTTAGCATAACGGTTCCCGACATTTCTGGGACACCCTGTATAGATAACAGGAGGAGTCTAATTGCTATACAGGGTGTCAACAAAACCGCAACACTTGTGTCAAGAACTATTATATGAAAATTAAACTGTTTATCAATTCAAGATTCAGATATGTATGTCTTGGCTATCACCATGTAGAATTTGAGCAATATTGGACCAAAATTGAGTGAAAAAACTAAGACTGAATTACCCAACCTCAAAACCTGATGTTCATCTTTCTTTCATACACATTATGTGTGTATTGACCACCATGCGCATTATCCTTGCAGATTTGTTTTTAAGGAGTACTCTTTCAATTGGTCATATTTTCGCCAATTTCAGCCCAAATATGCTTAAATTCTACATGGTGATAGCCAAGTCATGGTTGTATTACATATCTGAATCTTAAAGTGATAAACAGTTTAATTATAAAATAATGGGTCCCGACACAGTGTTGTGTTTTTTCTGGGACACCCTGTATATAGGGGTCGTTCAAGAACTGCAAGTTGGTCATTTACTGAGCAGCCTTCTCCCAAAATATTTTTTCCGGGGAGAAAGCCTAATTTGAGAAAGATATTCAAGGATCGAAACGTCAGGTCCTCCTAACTCTGAGCATTCTATAGACCGATCCGACGGTAGGACCGTGGAGGTGGGATCACTGCGGTGTCCCCGCGCCGCCCGCCTTTTGTCCGGCAGCAAAATAATTTACGCTCTGATCTGCCGCACTCTATATACTACAGGGGACGTACGCCCATTATACGGTCGAGCGTTATTAATCGTAAAAAGATCGTTCGTCCGAACGATTTTTGGAACAAACATAAAGGACACCCTCACTTGAGTTGTTTTAGTTATCCCATTTCACTCAAGGTATGAAGATGGTGCTTGTAGAAACATTCCGTTAAAATATTTCCACCTGAAATGCTGTATTTATCCAGAAATTAGTAAAACAAAGACCGAATTCTTCATGTTTTCTAAGAAAAATTGAGTCGGGTTTTCGCTATTTTCTCGTGACTCAGATGTCCGATTGAGCTCAAACTTTCACAGGTTTATTATTTCATGTACATGTTTGATCAGAAAAAGTATGAGTGCAGTCCTGTGACCTTTACCAATCATGCATTGTACCTTTAAGTTAGTAACATTACCTGCCTCCTTGATACAATCAAGTTGTTGTTTCTCCCCCATATCTCCACTTGCTTCAGATACTGCTGGAATTTATCACGTTCAACCTCAACAACAAAAACCAGTGCCACGAGAATCGCATCCAGATCTACGATAAGTACAGCACGCAAGCATGGATGATACGAGAATACTGTAGCACTACGGCACCCGCTGCCATGACCATCAGTAATCGCATGTTCGTCAGATTCATAGCTTCCAACCATAGCGCCTACAACAACGTTAACATGACATACACAGCATACACGGACAGTAAGTTTACGCCCGTATGTTACCGTTTTGGTAGACTTGGAATTTAGTTTGATAAGTTTTTATAGAATGACGTGGATCAGTTTTGCGGAAACACCATGTAAGAATCGTTCGTACTTTCGCACTTCTCGTATGGTAAATCTATGGAGGTTTCTGTTTCGGTATGCTACCAAAGGACGTAGTATCATACTTTGGTAAGAAACCAAAACAGAAATGTTCACCGTATAACTTACAGGGTGTGAAGATGGTGGTGGTAGAAACATACCCTTAACATTTTCCCGCCTGAAATGGTGTATTTATCCAGAAATGAGTCAAACAACGACCGAAAATCTTGTTGATCTTTTAAAAGATCAAAAATAAAAGAGAAAAGACTTTAGAAATACTGTGGCTGTTTTTCTCAAACAGTGGGCAACGTATGGGACTGAAATTTACACAGATGACTGTTACTGTATCTTCCTTGATAATTTTGCCCACGAATCTGTATTTTTTTGATAAAAAACCAAAGTATGATATTACCTTTAAGCAGCTCAATGAAATTGACCTCTGATCCAAAATGTAACATTGGTAGAAACATGATATCATACCCTACATACCGTCCTTCCAACAGGGCCGTGTCCTCCTGAAATTACATTCCCATGTGGGCCTTTCATGTGCATACATCCCAGCCTAGTCTGCAACGGAAGGCGTAACTGTTGGAACTACGCTTTTGATGAAAAGTCGGACAAGTGTGGTAAGTCCCTATAAAGTGACTCTTCCCTGTGAGTGGCTGACCTATAGTAGACTCTTCGCAGTTTTTAGCAACTTCAAAGCCACCATTATTTTTACAGGCAACTTGGAGGCAATGAACTCGCTGCCTTGTGTATGTGATAGATGCACTCGCCGTATAGCGAGCAAGCCTCTATCACAATGAGTGCAGATTTCCTGATTGATTATGCAAGCCAACCCAGCACTGACCTCTAATTTTTGACCAATCAACATCCTCTGCCTCTGTCAAGATCCTGACGGAAATGTTCTCAAAACAGATCTGATTGGCTGATGTGCTGCGTTGCATAAAATTTGCATGTACGCATGATCAGACGTTAGTACGTAGTGGCACGGAGTAGAATGGGTGATACTCATACATGTCTTTTAATTACGAAACGGAGGCTCAGGCTCCGTCTCAGGCTCCGGTTCCATTTTCACGAAACCATTCTTATTAACGGATACAAAAATAGAGGCTTTGGCTGCGGTTCGGATGTAGATTCTTTGGTTTGAAAAGGGAAACAGAGTTTCAGCTTCAATGAAAAACCACAAGCTATATTTTCAGCATAATGATGTCAGAGCTGGAGCCTGAGCCTGAGCCTGAGCCTGAGCCTGAGCCTCCGTTTCGTAAACGCCCTCAGACTACTCGCTGCCCTGCATGCACGCAAAAAAGAACACTTTGGAAACAAAAGTCATTTTCTGACTTGAAATGTACGATTCACAATCCCCAATGAAAACTATACGTTCAAATTGAAGGGTAGTGTTTTTTTTCTCTTCAAGATTGCCTTGCTTTTTATGAGTTGTCACAAATGCTAGATTGTTTGTATCAGGTAAATTTTCAACTACCAATTCTTTCGCATACATGTATTTTGTATTTTTATCGTCTGCGTCATAACGTGTGTTGCTTGTGAAAATTTAACGTTCACATTACCATAATTATAGTCATTATAGACATTTGATGCATTTTCCCGTAGTGTGGATTTTGTGGATTAAGCTATACTGGGTCAGACGAACTAGTTCTGACACTGGAATGCAATAATGGTAAAGCCATTCGTGCCGTGATTATTTGATTTTCAGATGTTGAATCTGACAGTGGGCTGTTTGAAGGAAGAGTGGATATTGCACTGGCTGTCACTATGGGGATTATACTGAATGTCACTGTGATTACGATCATCGTAACGTGCAGGCATTCCTGCTTACGGACCAGGGAGAAAGCCCGTACGATGGCGAGTAGACGTAAGCTGCTGAACCAACAGGTACAGATACTGATGGATGGTGATAACGCAGAATCACACGAGATGAACTCCCTGACGGATGCTAACCGTTCAAAGTACAAAGGCTCCGGGTACCCGACCACCGGGGCGACGACGGTGACCACGAGCAACTCCACCGGCGGTAACGGCCTGCGGAAGTCGCCGAGCTGCAGCCTGGAGTTCCCCATGACGGCCTCCCAGTTGAAGGAATACGAGCGCATCATGGACAGTGAGATGGGTTTCGAGCCCAGGCAACAAAAGAGGACTGCTCTGATGGAGCCAGACTCCCCCTGGGTGAGGGCCAACCAGTATAACGAGTCCTTCCGTAGAAGTTCGGCAAACCCCCTTGATGGAAAGAAGGAAGGCCCCATCAAATTCTGACAGCTGTTACCCTGGGCGGCGGTGGAGACTTCCAATAATTTTTTCTCAAGGCTAATAAAATGAATGTTTTGGAAGACATCTGTAGTAATCAGTGTGTGCTAAACGTATAACTATGGCTTTGAATGCAGTGCGGTCTAGGTATTTTGTATAGGTATTTGAAACCGTACACGAAAATGGTATTGCGTCTTTCATTGAAAAACTCAAAAATCGAATAGCTTTGGCAATTGTTGACAACTTGACTCTTCATAATATTAGTAAGGTTTATTCATTTACAGCAGATTCTCATTAAAAAGGATAAGACAAAGTTGTTTTTAATTGTTTATAATTGGCATGTAAAAATATGTATAAGTTAGCACTTCATTTCTGGTGAAGAAAATCAATCTTAGCTGTCTTAAGAGTCATAGACTTTTTAGGTCATAAGGTTATATAGATTGTGGTGGAACATTTCTTACGATATTAGGTTTTTCGAAAGGGGGTAAATTTTGCCAAACTCATCGTAACTTACGATCAATCGTAGGACTTATGATGCATTGCAGCCCTACGTATACGATGGGTTATCTTTCGTAACTCGATAGTTACGATCGATCGTAGGGCTTCGTGAAATCGATCCATGACCGTCTACCCGGATCGTGTGCATTGAAACGACGGTGTGTGGAGTGGCCACAGTCAGGCTTGAAATCAAAGCTAACCCACATGTCACATACCCCAGTCAGGTCATGAATCTTTTGACATTATTTATTTTGCACATGATTTGACACGACCGTGAAAAGAAGCTATACAGGGTGTCTAAAAAAAGACACCAACACTTTGTTATGAGTACCATTATATTAAAATTATACTGTTTATCACTTCAAGATTAAGATTATGATACAGCCTTGTCTTGGCTATCACCATGTAGAATTTAAGCACAATTGGACTGAAATTTAGGGGAAAAACTAAGACTGAATTACCCAACCTCAAAACCCGATTTTCATCTTTCTTTCATACACATTATGTGTGTATTGAGTGATCACTTTTTATGGAATACTGCAAATTTGTTTTTAAAGAGTATACTCTTTCAATTGGTCATAATTATATTCGCCATTTTCAGCCCGATTTGCTTAAATTAGTGGTGATAGCTAAAACATTGCCGTATCATATATCTGAATCTTAAAGTGATAGACAGTTTAATTTTAACATAATGTTTCCCGACACAGTGTTGCGGGGTTTTTTTCTGGGACACTCAATATAAGGCCTGATGAGTTTATGTTTGTTATTTTGTCGTTTGCTTGTCAAGAGTGTCAACGGCACAAAATTTTCTGAGCGATGGACGGAATATGAATTATATAAATCAGGCTCCAGCAACATAAATGTCGACAACTGCTGTCAATGTCAGTCATCTACTCCCGAGGGTGCAGACCAGTAAATAGGCCCAAATCGGTCCGCGGAGCTCATTAATTTTTTGTATACCCTCAAAATCTTTTCTCTTAAAGCGTCTGGTGAGCCCTACGTGGTAAGTCTTGTAGACAAAATGGATGGAACCCGATCACTAGAGTTTGGACTTTCACCTCTGAGCCGTTTGGATGAAATCAGGCCCTAAATTCGCTCTATTTTTTCCCTGTAGTGGAGGGGTACTATTTTTGGTCTGGCACCGGTCAATTCGGCCATTTTAGGGGTATTTTTCTTTGAATGTACTTTGCGCAAAAAGTCATCGGTTAACCTATAGAAAATTGAAAAGAAAATGAAAATTGAAGTTTTCACCTTTATTTTGCCGTATTGGTCGATTGCCTCAGAAACTTCTGAGTATTTTTAATATTTTTTTGAAATTGGCCATTTTGCGTGGGAGCCTATGGGAATTTATTTACTGGTCTGCACCCTATATAGCGAAATCCAAGATGGCGGCATGCCGTTGCAATTTTGCCCTTTAAATGTCGCTAAAGTGAACTGTAGGCAGAAAATATTGACGGACACAACTTTTGCACTATCTGACATGTCGTTTTCAACTATTAGTTTCCTTTTAAATCCATTAAAATTACCATTAATTAGATTTTTCCGAAATAAAGCATACGGCGGCCATGTTTGCCATAGTCAACGCGCGTGCGTGTAAATGCTTGGGGATTCCCCTGCGTAAATAACTGTATTTTCGCTTTGGAGTGGACTGAGTTTGAATTATTTCGGCAAAACAAATATGGGTTAGGATTTTCATTTGTTTGTGCATGTTTTCAGCCTTTTTAGTGAAGTTCTTTATATTCATGCAAAGACAAAAGAGCATAGCAAAGAGGGTTACCCGTGACGAGGGTAGCAACTTTTGGCCAGTGATATTGTTGCGCGTTTGCTTTATCAAACACCTTTTCTTTGACCCCCAAGTCAGTCAACTATCCCAAAAACCGGGGAAAAAAATTATAAAAACATCAGTCTTGCAAACAAGATGCGAAGAGTCCTCAAAAATAGTCCAACCCCAGTTGCCCTAACCCTAGCGAACCTAACCCTAGCGAGCCTAACCCTAGCTAGAGTCCACTTGCTGGACCAATTCTTGTTAGCCTTCTTGTTCCCCCCCCCCCCCCCCCCCCCCGAAATAAATTGTCGCATAGCCCTGGCCACCCGTCACAACCCCTGGCTGTGAACTCAACAATCTTGAAGCATTCAACGATTGCTCCTTGCTTACTTTGAAGACTTGTAATATTAAAAAAGGAACTGCGATGCACATATCGATCCATGGATGCATTACATAATGGATACCGTGCTAAAACTGCATAAACAAAATGGCCGCCCCTCCTCCAAGATTGGCCTGTATTTCGAAAAGGGTTCAATTTTGTTCAATTTTTTTTGCAGATTCATGGTCAGTGAACACTTCCCTTTGTCTTAAGGGTGGTTTTATAAGAAAATAAAATACTTTATGCACTATAAAGGGTGCAGACCAGTAAATAGGCCCAAATCGGTCCGCGGAGCTCATTAATTTTTTGTATACCCTCAAAATCTTTTCTCTTAAAGCGTCTGGTGAGCCCTACGTGGTAAGTCTTGTAGACAAAATGGATGGAACCCGATCACTAGAGTTTGGACTTTCACCTCTGAGCCGTTTGGATGAAATCAGGCCCTAAATTCGCTCTATTTTTTCCCTGTAGTGGAGGGGTACTATTTTTGGTCTGGCACCGGTCAATTCGGCCATTTTAGGGGTATTTTTCTTTGAATGTACTTTGCGCAAAAAGTCATCGGTTAACCTATAGAAAATTGAAAAGAAAATGAAAATTGAAGTTTTCACCTTTATTTTGCCGTATTGGTCGATTGCCTCAGAAACTTCTGAGTATTTTTAATATTTTTTTGAAATTGGCCATTTTGCGTGGGAGCCTATGGGAATTTATTTACTGGTCTGCACCCCCGAGTGCATCCTCATGGATGCCATCTTGTCATCGCGCAAAGGAAGACTTTTGAAGCGTACTGTCGAAAGAGGGCAGCAAACTACTGTTCTCCTGAAAACTTCTGTACACGCTTTAAGTACGGCGATTGTCCAAAAACTTTCCAACAGTCGCAGGAAATTGCTGTGAACATTAAATTCAGGCCATTTACAATTAATTGTAGCTTTACATTGTCGCCCACCCCAATTTTAATGCCCTAAAACACAAAGTGATCGTAAATTCTTCTTATGCGATGGCCAATGTCCACAGATTCTGCATTTGTTTTTTTCTTGGGGAACTCATGTCCTCCCCTGCCACCACCACCAGGCACTGCACAGTATGTACCAGGCATTTCCATGCGCAATGACAACAAAATCGATGCACTTTTCCCGAGACTGATGTTGCACGCCCTCTTGAGATTAACAATGGTTAGTCAAAAGTCTCCCATTAATATACATCAAAGAACTGTCCTGTATAACCAGGGGCCAATTTAATAAAACTGTTAAGCACAAACATTTGCTTAGCACAAAAATGTCACACCCAATAAAACAAACCACCAATCAAAATTCCGTCTGATATTCATGGTCAGCGAACATTAGCCAAAGAACAATCACAAGCGATACACAACACGTGGAAATTTGGTTGTTATCCCTGTTTGTATTCAGACAGAAATGTCAGGCTTAGCAAATTTGTGTGCTTAGCAGTTTTATGAAATTGGCCCCAGGCTACAGAAGTGTTAGGTGTAAAAACTAAATACACATGTAAATATTACCGTAGCTTCTATAGTGATCGACAAGTAGTATAATATAAATGACAGGCGGTAAAAGGAATTGTTGTAATCTTGGTTTAGCTTGATGAGTTTTTGTCACGTGCCGAAATTAAGGTCAACATTGTTGAAAAAAATATAAAGGATTTTTTAAACAAAATATATCATATGAAAATTTTAGGGCGTCAGTGAACTCGATTTATTAGACGTAGCCTGTTTTTATTAGATTAGGAAATATATGAATTAAGCAATTTTATACGGACAGTGTATAAAAAGATGAGCGCCTCCAAGAGTTTGCAACGCGTTGGCCAATCACAATGCGCGGAATCAGTCGACTCTTTCCAGGGGCCTTTTCCAAATCTCGGCTCGGGCTCCGGCTCCGGCTACGGCTCTATTTCATGAATCCATTCTAGAATAATGGGTATCAAAGTAGAGGCTTTTGGCTGCGGTTCGGAAGTAGATTCTCTGATTTGTAAAGGAAAACAGAGCTTCAGCTTCAATGAAAAACTACAACCTATATTTTCAGCATAATATGGATGACAGAGACGAAGCCAGAGCCTGAGCCAGAGCCTTGACCACTTGCAATGGGCGAAATCGGTCGACGCTTTCCTGGGTCCAATTGCTTAACACACAAAAAATTGCTTAGCACAAAAATGGCTTCTCCAATAAAACAAACCACCATTGAAACAATTCGATTTGATATTCATGGTCAAGAACAACAGCCAAAGACCAATTGCAAGTGATACACAACGCACAACAATTTGGTCGTTAATCCTGTTTTTATTATTAAAGACAGAAAATGTCATGCTTAGCAAATTTTTGTGCTAAGCAGCTCTATGAAATTGGTCCTAGATGGACATTGGCCAACGCGTTGCAAAGTCTTGGAGGCTCATTATTGTGAATCGGCCGTAAGCGAGTTTTTTTTACCATAGGTGTAAAAATTAATATTAAAGACTAGGCCCGATCAACTAGGTTTTAAGAAGAGACATTACTTGTCCATTATACCTCGCTGCAGAAACTGCAGAATGTGAAGTATTTTATGAACTAAAATAATAAATATGATAACATCATGTATGTTGATCGTGTCACATATAGGATTAGTTATATGCTTAATGTATTTGACAAATGCATTTTTATAATGTCGTTTGGATGTGTATGCATTTGTCCATAGACTATTATTATACACCTAAAAAGGAGAATTAATGGCTGTGATTATTTATGGATGATGCTACATGACACCATCGCAGGTTGCACAGGGAATTTCATAATGCACGATATGTAACGTGAATTATATATGACTATTTTATTAATTATAACTTCCTTAAAGAGCTTCCGTAACAAACTATGTATATATCAGTATATATAATTGCCTTAAGCAATCCATGAATGTTGTGTGGATTGTAGTTGAAGTACAATGAACATATTATGTGTACTAAAAATGTTTGTCCAAGATATTTTAATAACTCGATAAGGATGTAAAATTCATGTTGCGTAATTACTGAAACAATAGAGTAATGTATGCTATGCTAATTTTGTGAAACATAAGCCTAATAGGTTAAAGGGATGGCACATAATTGGTTTTGCGACAAAACCGTTGCTGACAGTGAAAGCACATTATGTAATCCTTCATATACCTTAACTGACAAACCTGTAGAAGTTTGAGGTCAATCAGCCATCTGGGTCAAGAGAAAATAGTGAAAACCCGTTTACACATTTCAACGATATTATGCGTTCATAAACGCTTCGAAGCGATTTATTCCAATTGGAAAATAGTCTCATTTATTTCTCAACGAATATAGCATTTCAGACAAAAACATTTCATGGGATGTTTTCTCCTATCATCACCATTATACTGTGTAAGTTTTATGTGAATCTGTGATCATGAAGTGTATTTTTGTCTTACCAATTCTGTACCATCCCTTTAATTTCAAGGATTTTTACTTTGAATGTGTATATATTTACTATAGCAAGTCAAATGTTTCAATATTGGCTTTAACGCACATTGTAAGTCGTGTTTTGCATTATCTGAAAACTAATCAATTGTAGGCAGTGTAATAATTAATCAGGACCTTTATATAATTATTAATAATAGACCTAATCTATACACAAGTTACCAAAAATATATGAAATGTGTCAAAGTTGGTAAATGGTACGGTGTTAGTGAAAATAAGTCAACATAAAGTTTGCCTATGCATTATGACAATGCATGTTTAAGTTTTGACATATTTCTTTCTCTTTTTTTTTACACCCGTTAACTAAACCGTCAAATTTTAGGGACAATAGTTAATGCATTCGATATGTAACTTCACATTTTTCTTATGTTTTGCTTTTTTACTCTATTTTCAATTTTAAGCCATTTGTTTCATTTAATTGGTTTGTATTGGTCTGTGTTATGTTTCCATTGAAATACACAATGCCTTTTAATGGATTTACAAACAAAGTGAATGAGGGATTATGGCTGAATTATTCTCTACATTATATACAAATTGTTTGCCATCGCGTGGAATTGGATTTTAATTTCAGTTTTAATTTCCAGTAAGAGAAAACTTAACTACAGAAGCCTAGTGTCCACTGGTAATTTATTTATTTGATGGGGCCTGCACGATTTTTGAGTTTAGTAGCCAGTTAATTAAATGACAATTCCCTCTGGCGAATAAATATACTGGTACTAATTTCACTAAATAATTAACAGGTTTGGGGACTTAATCTTAGTTTCTGTTCCAGGGGCGTCCGGAAACTGGGCTCGGTGTTATCGTGGAGTTCACCGTACGTATATAGGCAGGTTTATTGTTGGGCTAGGATGGAAGTTGTGTAAATGAATTAATAAGCATAGTAATCAAAACTTGCGACTGGTATTCTTTATGATCACTGAATGAAAACAATCATTGCACGACAAAAAAAAAACCTTTTTCAATCTGTGACAATCACTGACCAGTGGTCAATGGAGGTGATTAAGAAAGAAAGGATTATAGGTAATATCATACTTTGGTTTCTGTCAAAGAAATACAGATTCATGGGCAAAAATATCAATGGAGATACAGTAACAGTCATCTGTGAAAATTTCAGTCCCATACGGTGCCCACTTTTTGAGAAAACAGTGAAAACGCCCCCAGTATTTTTAAAATTATTTTCACCGTTATTTTTCATCTATCAAAATAGTTTTTTGGGGTAATTGGTTTTACTCTTTTCTGGATAAATACAGCATTTCAGGCAGAACGATTTTAATGGTATATGTGTCTACCACCACCATCTTTATACCCTGTAAGTTACAGGTAAATCTGTGAAGATTTCTGTTTCGATATGCTACCAAATGACAGTATACCTTTAACTTCATCGAGTCAATGTGTCATCATGTTCTATATTGTTGGTTTCCATTAGCGCATACTAAAGCCATGAAAGAATTTACCTTGGCACTTAAAGACCATGTTTAGCAATTTTCTTTAATGAAACAAATTTATTTCTTTAACTTGACTCGACCAGTTACATGCTTATTAATTGGTGCTTGTTCCCCTATATTATACATGCATATCGGGTACCTTGACTATTTTAGGATACTCTTCTACCAACATGGGTTATGGCTTTGGAAGTTCGACTCACCAAACTTGACGTTAAAATGCAAAGTTCATTATTAATCATTCTGTTGTGGTTTTAAGAGAACATGGATTTGAATCACGCATCGTTTTTAAAATGCACATCACCTGGGGCCAATTTCATAGAGCTGCTTAGCACAACAACTTGCTAAGCATGACATTTCTGCCTTAATAATAACAGGATTAACAACCAAATTTCCATGCGTTATGTACCGGTATCACTTGCAATTGTTCTTTTGCTGACCATGAATATCAAATCAAATTTCCAATGGTGGTTTGTTTTATTGGGCAAGCCATTTTTGTGCTAACCAATTTTTTGTGCTAAGCATCTTTATGACATTGGCCCCTGTGAACTTCTCCCAAGCACACAATGTATAGGTATTACCGTTTTAAGGAAAGCAAAAAATGACTGATTGAGTTGTGTATGCGACTTTGTGCAAGTTCGTATGATTGACTGTGTATGTTTTTAAAAATCTTTTGCGACTTTCAAATGAGAGGTTTTTTTTCTAATTATTATGGCAGCATTGTAGAGAGAAGTATTCCATTGAAATAATCAAGTGCATCTGGTATGTAAAAGTAATTTGTGAACTTGTTTTTCCTCCTTGGTGCATCAATGTGAAGTTAGGAAGTGAAAATTGGATGAAAATAATAGGATACTTGATTAGTATAATTATATACCAGATAGATAAGCGTAATCATGCTTGAAACAAGCTGTATATTAAGTGCGTCTTGCACAGTCTTTTTTTATTCAGTATTGTGCAAGAGATGTGAAATTCAGGATGAAAGAATTTACAAAGATGATTAAAGTTGTTTATACACGGAAAGAAAGTGATTGTTTCTTTGACTCATTATATTACAATCAGGCGCTCATTTCATAGAGCTGCATGCATAAATGTAATATCATACTTTGGTTTTTATCAAAGAAATACAGATTCATGGGCAGAAATATCAAGACAGATATACAGTAACAGTCATCTGTGAAAATTGCAGTCCCACACGGTGCCCACTTTTTGAGAAAACAGTGAAAATAGTCACACAGTATTTCTTAAGTCTTTTCTCTTTAATTTTTTATCTTTTAAAAGATCAAAAATTTTCGGTCGTTGTTTTACTAATTTCTGGATAAATACACCATTTCAGGCGGAACATGTTTAACAGTATGTTTCTATACCAGCACCATCTTCATACCCTATAAGTATACGGTAAATCTGTTAACAGTTCTGTTTTGAACTCTTACCAAAGTATGATACTACCTTTAAACAGCTCTATGAAATTGGCCCACCGTGTCTGTTACTGCGGATGATGTCCACCAAACTGACCAAAGATAGTATGTCCACAGTCGAGTCTAGTCCATGTCCATTGTCTTGTGGCCAATGGGGGCGGTGTAACGTTTGAACGGTGCGAGCTTTTTTGCATCGGTCGAATACATTACTGTGATTGACCACAAGAGGGCGGTAATTAACCTTTGAAAAATTGAAAAGAAAGTGAGTATTTTGGTTATTACTACCGAATTAGTTACCTATAATTATGGTGACTTGTAACTGCATAATTTATTATGTGAGCTACTTTTCAAAATAAATTTCAACTTCAAAAATTGGAGTAGAAAAGCAACAAAATACTTTACTTCTGAAGTTTATTGTAAGTCTGTCGCTCATTAAAGGTACTGAGTATCTAGTTGCGATGATCGTAACCCTAAGGTCCCAGTCCCTGGTCAGACATAGGGTTACGATCATCGCAACTACTGAGTATCATACTTTGGTAAGACACCAAAACAGAAATGTTCATAGATTTACGGGTATGAAGATGGTGGTGGTAGAAACACTGACCCTGAAATGGTGTATTTATCCAGAAATTAGTAAAACAACGACCGAAAATCTGTTTGATCTTTTAGAAGATCAAAAATAAAAGAGAAAAGACTTAAGAAATACTGTGGCCGTTTTCACTGTTTTCTCAAAAAGTGATGGGCAATGTTACTGTATCTGTCCTTGATATTTCTGCCCATGAATTTGTATTTCTTTAATAAAAACCCAAAGTTGTCATTGACAAGTTAACAAAGAAAAATGATTGTTCTTTGTTTACTTTTTAGTGTTTTGTTCTTGCTGGGTTTTTTGTTTGGGGGGGGGGGGGGGTGTACACGCAATCGGAAAACCATCGGGGGGGGGGGGGTTGTAATTGATATACTTAGGCCCATGAGCATTTTAAAACTATAGCCTATAAACATGAGTTTGCTTAGAGCAAAATAATTTTCAAAAAATACTTTTAATAATGATAATAATGATATGCAAACCGCTTTTTACAAATTATAGCATACCACAAAGAGGCTAGCTCTTTGCATGAAATAAAAAGCAAGGGCCACCATTATAGAAAGACCCCTCCGAAAATAAAGAAAGAAAGAAACATGAACGAAGATTCCTTTAAAAATAGTCAAAAATACTCAAATAAATCTCATCCCTCTATATTAGATCATATTTGTTAGGTTTTTTTGGTCCTCCTATGTTGTTTTTCCCAATGAAAGAAAAGGAGAAATGGATTAGCACTTCATTAACATAACAAAAGAGATTATTGCCATGACATTCAATCAATAAAGTCAGAAGTGGGTAACGTGTGTAGGGCACCATGCATGAATGGGACGAATCACTGGTACCCACGCTGTGCAATAACGGTGGTAAAATAAACCGCGGTAACCAGCTAACAACATCAACTAACTTTCAGACCGTGCAGTATTGACTACAATAAAGTCACATAATTCATTAATTATTTCGCGTATTTTCATTGTCATGCAAGCAAGTTTACTTCTTTAGAAATTGTAAGGATGACCATGGAATGACACACATCAGTGATTTCGAAAGGTAAGGAGATATTATTATGAGTTATTCCCAAGAAGTAAGATTTTGGACAGTCCGGGTACGGAAGTAAAACTAAAGCGTATTATAATTATTGAGCTACAAATACATACTGCCTAGGCCTACTGTACATGGTGCACTTAACAGGGTGTCTAAAAAACTTTCCACTTTTGAAATGGCTGCCAAATAACAAATAATATGATTCTTGGGAGAAAGGTTAATATGTATTGAAAGGTCATTCATTTAACTTTCATATGACTACAAAAACTCTTAAAATAATTCATGGTTGGGTGAGCACTGCTCACTTTTGTTTTGGAAAGGATAGGCCTAGGCCCCCCCCCCCCTATAGAAATTAGGTTGCGCAAGAAAGAATGGGCCTTCTAAATTTGTGAGACGCGAGTCCTTTGGAGCTTACGGAATTGGGGGTGATTATGATAAATTTATGATCAGTTGTGATGAGCTTCAATTTGCTGAGTGATATAATGCGATTCATAACATGATTAACATTTTATGCATGAGTAAATAGAATTTGCATTTATTATTGTAGCATTGTAACTCATGTGGTGAATTCAATCGTGGGATAGAGTTTGACCCAGATACTGGGGCGCTGAACTCCCTTTTTTAATCATTCCGGGGCGACTGCCATGTTGTGTGTCCGTACTCCACACAAGATGGCAGCCGGAACATCTATTTGCTTGAATAAGAATGCATTATTGGGCTGAAGTTTGTCTGAAATTATTTGTTGATTGACATATATTTTAAATTCCTTTTTTATTGCAGATTTAATTGCAAGAGAGTTTAACAGTGATAATGTCTCTGGAGATTGCTTGAGGTGCAAGCTGGTGCTACACATTGGCCATGATATCAAAGACACGTGAAATTTCTCTCCAAGATGACTGTGAACGATGATGACCCAGTTGTCACACAGTACCCAAGCCCCCGGGATAGTTCTCCAGTCCCCAAGAAACTTGGACTTGAAAAGAAGTCCCCCAATCGACATGAGAACTTCGCATCACAGGGTGAGGAGAGGGAATGGGTGGATGCGCTGCTGGGTTGCAGCCAGCCTGAGGAGCAATTTGAAGCCGTCGTGAATTGCATGAGATGGGATGAGATTTGCACTGGCTGGAGACATACCCTCCCGAACGTGACGTACATCTCGCGGGCTCCAGAGTCAAACTCCAAGAAAGATGCGGAGAAGGAGAAAGAAAAAGAGAACTCCAAGTACCGGAACTCACAGAAGCTCATCTCGTTTGAGAGTGACCTCGCGTGGAAAAATTGCATCGAGCCTGGAACGTACAGATACGTTCATAAATCTGCATATGCCGGAATACCAAAGAAAAAGACCTTCAATAAGGGTCCAGTGAAGAGACCTGTTGATGCTCATCTTCAGGAGCACATACGGAAGGTGAAGGAACATCTGGAGAAAGTTCTGGTGAACCAGGCCGAGCCTAGGGGTAATCAACGTCCCCTGGGCTCGGTTCACAACCACGGCGATTATGTTGCCTCCTTGATCAGAGATGCTAAACCTTACAGACACCAACCATATGCTCATTTAGACATCACCAGCTCACCAAGGCTCAGCAACTTGGTGGAGGAACAATCACAAACTAAAGTACCTGATGTCGGATTGACTTATACAGTGAAGCGTTCCACTAGTCCTCCTGCTCACAAGAGTCCTTTACCTCATCACCCGCCATCTCATAATCCCGAGGACAAAGTACCAACGGATCTAGTTTCTGCACTGGGATCCAAGCTGAATGATCTCATACAACAAGACAACTTCAAACACAGAATTGTTACAACAAAGCCGTCCAAGAGCAAAACTGAGGAGAAACCTCGGGCAAGTTACGAGAAGTTCACCGCCCCTGCCCAAGTTGAGTCTCCTGGATTAAAACCGCTGGTCAAAGTTACTCCAAGTCAGCGTAAGATACATGATGATAATGACTTCATTAGTGCCGTGGCTAAAATGAACAAGCATTCCACTACCCGATCAGAGGGTAGTCAGGTCAGTTACTGTACCTCCCCTAGTCTAAGTAAAGAGAATCAATACATATCCCTCCGAGAACCAAATGGTGCGAGAGGGGAGGACATCAGGCTACGACTAGACCCAGCGAACAAGAACTTCTTCACCAGCGGCATCTCGGGTAAAGCTGTCAGTCCAAGCGACATTGATGTCCACATGCGTCTCCAAAAGAACCTTGCTGCCGGCATGTCGAGTACCCTCGGCAAAAACCCCGCGAAAGTAAAGAAGAGGGGGACCCTGTACCCTCAGAAGCTAGGACCTCTTCCTGTTGGAAGTAGAGGTGATCAGGGTTTTCACGTGGCCAACAGGCTAGCTGACCCACTGCACCGCGGTGTGGTGGATCGGGAAGTCGCTAGTGCAATTGCCTCTGAACTCCTGCCCGGCGTAAGCGGACACAAAATTCGCTTCCCACTGCAACACGCCTACCGAATTGTGTGAAATCATTTATCTCATTTCAATATAACCATTGTGCAACACGTTCAACAGGGCTGGAACTTCATTCTAAAAATGGCAAGTGCCAATGGGTTCTACTTCTTCATTAAGAGAAACTAGATCTTATTGGATCATTTAGAGGCCACAAAGGCACTGGCCAGGGCAATGAAGAAAATTCCCATTTCTGCCTTTGTAAAGTTCTTTTTATCCGCACTCCGCAGTGTCGCTCTCATTGGTTCACATGGGCCTCAATCAATGACATGAGTACAACATTTCTGTTGAACAGTCATGCCAAATGTCTCTGACCATTACATATTTTCTTGTACAATTTACACATCTTAAGTACTGTAGTGTATTTTGAGTTTTTGACTGTTACTGGTAATTTCGTACTTTAGTTTTTGTCAAAGAAATGCAGATTCATGGGCAGAAATATCAAAGAAAATACGGTCATCTGTGAAATTTTCAAATTTCCAGTCCAATACGGTCATCGGTGCCCACTTTTTGAGAAAACAGTGAAAAAACTGACACTGTATTTTAAAATCTTTTCTGCTGAAGATCAAAATTGTTTTGGGTCATTGGTTTTACCCTTTTCTGGATAACTACAGCATTTAGGCAGAAAAATGTTAAGGGTATGTTTCTACCATCACCATCTTTATACCCTGTAAGTTATACGGTAGGCAAATCTGCGAAGATGTCTGTTTCGTTATGCGACCAAAGTATGATAGTACCTTCTTCCTTTGTAAGCACAGTATAAAATAACTGTGGGTTTCAGACTTTGGTAGACCATAGCTCCATGGATAGACTTATCCCAATCCTCTCAAAGCCTCCCCCATGAACATTTAAGTATCCTTTTCAATTTCAAATAGAAGAAAGAGTGAGATAACTGAACAGTACACAACTTCCAAATCCCCATTAAAAAGCCTTGCACAGTCAGCATGGTCAGCAGTGCATTGTAACAGAAATATGTAAATCTGTCTCCAAGAGTTTGTAGTCTGTGTCAATAGTGAATCTGAAGAGGGTGCATTGTTTGCTGTTTGCATATGCCAAGTTGCCATCCCCTGCCTAAAAGCTACATGTCCCACCATGTCAGTGTGTCATGTTAGCAAAAAATGCTACCTTTGTTCATGTACAATGTACTCATGGATCTTTGGGCGTTTACGAAACGGAGGCTCAGGATTTGGCTCCATTTCATGAATCCATTTTTACATAAATGGTATCAAAAATCAAAATTGAGGTTTTTGGCTGCAGTTCTGAAGTAGATTCTCTGGTTTGAAAAGGAAAATAAAGCTGCAACTTCGTTGAAAACCACAACCTTTATTTTCAGCATATGGTGTCAGAGCTGGAGCCTGAGCCTAAGCCTCTGTTTCGTATTAAAACGCCCTTTGTAATGAGCTTGCGCTGCAAAGCAACAAACAGACTGTTTACACACATCATGGCAACCAGTTGTAACATTACACCGTTGTGATAATTGTGTTTTTGTGATTGAAATGGATGGCAAAAAGGTTTAGGATGAACATCTATGGAATATTGAGCATGCTTCAATTAACATATTGTACTTTGTAATCTGTACTAGTTGTTTGTAATGTGAGGCGTTATGAAGTGGCTCTTGTGCTAGCCCATTGAACCTTGTACTAGTATGGTTTCTGAGTAACTTTCTACACAATGTGACTTTATGCAAACATGTAGACTCATACATACATACATGTGTACATATACAGATTATGTTTTCTGCAGAAATGGGATATTTGGCATTTTCAGTTAAGACTTCATCATACATGTGCATTATAATCCTTCCGATTTTGTTTATTAAAAGGTAAAGTCATACTTTGGTTTTTGCCAAAGAAATACAGATTCATGGGCAGAAATTTTAAGAAAGATACAGTATCAGTCACCTGTGAAAATTCCGGTCCTATACGGTGCCCACTTTTTGATGTTTATTCATTCAAGCATTAACATTCCATGGACAGCTTGCAAAATTAGTATTAGAAAAAATAAACATAACTCCTCTTAGGAATGATCAATTTGTTTCATTTTTTTTCTAATAAGCAGGAGAGAGTGCTTGTTAGGTATAGACTTTACTGAACTTTTTAGTGTTATTTGTTTTGAAAAACATCACCAATCCCAGTCAACTTCTTTTTGACTCACCCTGTATATCTGTAATGGCAATGAAAACTGTATCTAGTGTAAAACTCATTACCACTTACAATATGAACAAAAATGGGGACTATGGACTTTCGTCACTCCATCCATTTTGCACACAGTTTGCCCTGTAGGACAAACCTCATGTCGAAAGCCATCTGCAGTTCTGCACATGAGAATGGTCATTGGAACAACAAGTACATAACATGTATTATCATTTCAAACGAAGTTGCCATACCAACACCAAGTAAATAATTTCAAATGATTTAATCTATTTTGTTTTGTTAAACATTGTTTTGCCATATTTATTTCTTTTTCTTGATTTCTTTTGACAACAGTATAAAGTGCCTGACCATATTAACAGCTGCACGCTTCAAATATACAATGTTTCACTGTACATGTACAGGTACACAGGTCTGTACATCTACATACATATGTTTAATGTAATAATGTATTATTATGGGTCAGCATTAACTGAATACTTGTGGCAGCTTCCAAAGATAGTAAATACTTTTTATAACTACTGGTACCGGTAGTCCTCCATAAATATATGAGCTGGCCGTCTTGAAGGATCAATGTTGTAATATTTACTCCTGTGTACAGTATAATAAGTTCGTCCATGTAAACTATTTAAATTATAAATGAAGATCAAGGTATACACTTTATATGCATTTAATTTTGTATATCATTCCTTGCTAAAGTTGTATTCACATACAGTACATTACACATTATGTGCCTGTTGGTTGTTGCATATGTTGGCTGTCAGAAACAAAAAACAATGCTCATGAATTTTTTGTTTAGCCTTCGATAAAGATCCTGCTAGGATCGAAACGCGTCAGAACTTCCTAACTCCATACACATATCAGGTAATTTTTTTGGCTGATGATCAGTTTGCAGCAGTTTATTACTTGTATTGCTTATGAATTTTGATAGTCTTACAAATGTGAGAAATATGCATATGTCAGAAAATATTATTGTAATTTGTAACATTCTAACCCAAAATGCAACAGCAGGCATACAGTTGGACACATACAGAGCACGATGAATCAAAATTTGTATGAGACGTATTTGTTTTACACAGAAAATGTGTATCTGTTCCCGTCCAGTTAATAAAAAAATCAGGATAATATACATTTGGTAAAATATGTATTTTCGTAGCATGGTTTTTGATTTTGAAACGTTTGTCGATTTGAGTAATCCGTCCAGTCAAAATGTTCAAATAAACACATTTTCAAATGTTTAAACTCTAAAAAGTTTAATTTAATTTCTTTGTTTGTTAACAAATTGTGAATTGATTTTTCTTTCATGTTTGTTGAATCTTGAGGTGTTTGTTTGTTTGTTTGTTTGTTTGTTTGTTGGGGGTTTTTTGGTTGTTTGTTTGCTATTTGGAAGGTTTTTTGGTCGTTGGGTTGTTGACTGTTTAAATTTGATTTAAGGCTATTCATGGCGAAAGTACATCTTAATTGATTTGTGGTGACACATGAGACATGATAATTGTGATACACTTTTTGAGTTGTGTGACTGGTTGGTAACAGAATTGAGGGAAATGTAAAAATATCAATTTTTGGGGTTTATTATTATTTCATATACATATTATAAGTGGATGATTGCGATTGTAAATATGCCCCTTTTCCTGAAGTTTTAACCACTTAAATTGTTACCCTACAATGAACATTTTACATGTTTTATGACAATTGTGATCATGAAACAGCCATAACTGTTTTAGGGAATCACAAAACAGCCGTAGGTATTGTTGGGGGAAAAAAGTAGACGGGACCTGCAAGGTTAGTTTGACGCCCGCTTCGAAATATACATAAGAGTCTGGGAACATGTCCTATTTTATGAAAGAGTACCAGTGATATATTTTCGTATGTTTAAAGCGCACGCCGTGCGTGGATGATTACCAGCGAACAAATTCCTGATCCAAATCTTGAGTTGAGATGGTCACTGGATCGCAGAGCTGATTAAAATCACTTGAAAAAAACTTGAGAAATGGCAGATGAGACAGGCTTGGATAACCCTTTACAGGTAAGCATTCGTTTCGTATTTAAACACTTTGAAATCAAGATGACGACGATATCAGATGGAAATGATGGGTGTGACATGTGTGAGTAGGGTTGTTGACATTGACAACGACCAGACGACACGTTATCCATAGGTAGGAAGTACGTAGCTGCAGTAACTGTAGCCCAATATTACTCCTGACGTTGTTGTCGTATATAGGGCTACAGGTCAATCAATATGGAAGTTTGGAAGTCATCTGTTTAGAATTCCCCACCCCTAAAATGACTGTTATTTAGCGATCTGTGGCATAATGACTCACCCTGGTGTTCCTGATGTCGTGAAGAAGCATTCAGAAGAAACAAAATTCAATTATCATTTTGGATTTCGACAAAACGAGCAATTTTCGGCCCAAATCTCAGTACATACAATTTGCCTTGGATTCTGCGGCAAATTTCCCACAGTGCTTTGCGAAATAATATAAGGAAATACATAAGAATTTAACTCTTTCCTAGTACCCTGTCCAGTCTACATTCCATTTACGTGCAATGGAGCGAACGGCACCAGTCTACTCCCTGATCTACACGTGCAGAATTCTCGAGAGTTCTCGAGAGTTCTCGAGAATTCTCGAGAATTTCTCGAGAACTCGCGAGAACTCTCGAGAATTCTCGAGAACTCGCGAGAACTCGCGATAACTCTCGAGAATTTCTTGAGAATTCCAAGTCATTTTGTATGTACTGAGATTTGGGCCGAAAATTGCTCGTTTTGTCGAAATCCAAAATGATAATTGAATTTTGTTTCTTCTGAATGCTTCTTCACGACATCAGGAACACCAGGGTGAGTCATTATGCCACAGATCGCTAAATAACAGTCATTTTAGGAGTGGGGAATTCTAAACAGATGACTTCCATATTGATTGACCTGTAGCCCTATATACGACAACAACGTCAGGAGTAATATTGGGCTACAGTTACTGCAGCTAGGAAGTACGATGAAATTTTAAATTTTTGAAGGAACCCAACAAGTTTGGTATCAATGGAAAGCTTGTATAAATGTCAGAAATGCAATGGTGCTTAAATCAACTCAGTACCTTCAAAATTGACAGAGATATTCCCATTGAAAAGGGAGAAGGTTTAGTTTTTCATTCTGCCAGTTTTTAGATCTCGAACATCAGATTTCTACTACAAATACAATCACAAAGTCCGCAAACTCAACTTTATTTAAGCATTTGTGTCTCATTATTTCCAAAAATTACTGCTTATTTTAGGTTGATGTATGAGAAATCTTCGAAAATGTAGCTTGAATGAAGCAACCTCATTAAAAACGCAGTATTTTGGAAAAAATTTCGTCAAACTTTCGCGAAACTTTGAAGACCAACGAGATTTACTCGCAATGAATGCCAAATCGATGTATTTGAGCATGGTGCTATAGAGAAGAAATGGTTTTGAATTGATCGGAGTCGAGAGGGAGACGCGTAACCAGATTTGTGTAGACGAGCGCAGATCACATGCAGCAAAAGTAGGCCCGCGCATTACACATGTACAAATGTATGCAGGGCAGCGCGCATGGCTCCTTTTACTACATCCATTCTAGACAAGAATGTTGATTCGAGTCGCAAACTTCACAGTTCGAGCGAAATCATCGAGTTAGAACATTGTAGAAATACGTAAATCGCACGTTATCGCACAGGCCAAATCAAAATCAACATGCACCGTTGGAATCACAACACTTCCAGCTTTTAGAAAATACTCCTTCCTTATACCTTTTAATCATTTTAAAGTATCGTTTGCGTGAGTTTTTAAAAAAATTATGGACCGATTTTCCGAGCAAAAAGAAACATTCATTTGGCTGGATTTTAAGACACCTTAAAAGTGAACTGTAAATTTGGTATCAATCGAAAGCCCAGGATCCCCTGTATAAGAAAATGGCATTTATTGAACGCAGAGGTCGTTTACCCCTTCGCGAACATAAGTCAAAAAAGCGACCAAAATGTTTTTTTCAACAAAATGGCGTCACCCAGTGAAATCGCTTCCGCGAATCTCGCCGACTACTTGTGCATTCAGATGGATTTTTTCCTGTTTAAAATTACGATTAAGTGAAAATAAATGACATATTTAGATAAATCAACTTCTAACCTGCAAGAGGATAGCAAATTCAAGGTATAATATTAAATAATGTTGTTTTTAAAGCAAGTTTCTTTCATTACGTTTTTACACGGTAGCAGATATAAATGCGTTTTTTACGAGATTCCGTCGTACTCCCTACCATAGGCATAGCGCTGTATTGACGGTAAGCCGTAAGGAGGTCGACTTTCCAAAGCTAATTTGGTCCCAAGTCCCAGGCCTGAACGGTCCCAGGTCAACATGGTCTAATTTGGGGGAAATATTAAGCATGGATGTGTAAATAATGTGGCTCTGGGAGTTCTTGAATGTTCAGCAATCACAACCGGGGTTAGCCCCACTACTGGCACTAACGTTAGTGTGACACAAATTTTCGCTCAAGCAGTTCCATCCTTAGCCACAAGTCCAACCGCTTGATTTACGAGATATGTTTCGCTCTGGTGCGCACCCTCTTGTCATCACATTTCACACACTTTCTACATACCCAAATGTTCCTTAGTGTCTCATCTCTCCAATGATATATTTCGAATGATTTAAATCTTGTATTCATCTATTTTTCGGTCATTCACTGGTGCTACACCGGTGCCATATTAATGGCGCCGGTCGCGCACCAGAGCCGAACATATCCCTCGTAAATCAGGCGGTTGGAGGTGTGGCTAAGGATGGAGCGGCTTGAGCGAAAATTCGTGCCACACTAGTGGGGCTTAACCGGGGTTAGTCCAGAGTCCCACGACTCAGTCATGCACGACCACGGTACAAACATTTCCCAACCAATCTTAAAATGGAAGTTTTGGCTTACTGGTTTTTATCCTTTTTTCAGAAGATTCTCATTAACACAATAGTATCAACGCAAACCAGTCCAATGTATATGACGTGGTTACGTGGTAGTTGCGATGATCGTAACCCTAGGTCTGACATTAGGGTCCCAGTCCCCATGTCAGACTTAGAGTTACGATCATTGCAACTAGTTAAGTAGTAGCTTACCTTAGTGTCTAAAATTACGCCACCCATAATATTTTCAGCATTTATTTAGCTTCTACTGTTCCAAAATGAGATTTGTTTCTTAAAAGCAAATTATATTCATGGGTCCTGTAAACCCTAAAATGAACATTTTCGGCAATATTTCAGTGAAAAAACCTTACCACAAATAAATACTGGAAATAATATGGGCGTGTAATAGACACTAATGCCCACAACTGAATTTAGACACTGCAACTAAATAAACTGGGGTGCAGTTCCATATGCTCCACAGTTGTTATATTTAATTAAGTGCCTGGCCCCAGAGAATCCCATACTATTCAAGATTTTGTGCACAAAAACCTGTACTTCATGTTACTTGTGCCAAAAGTGTTCCCAAATGACATCAAAGACATCGCAAATCGGCTTGAAAATGCTCCATCTCTTCTCAGAATGTCAGGGATGAAATTGAAGACCATTTTATTTGTAGTCCGAAATTAACGTCTGGGTTTTGGTCAGTTTATCCTGATTATAAGACTTTTCAAAATTCTTCTCTTGGCAGGGTGATAGCAATGAAGTCAAACAACCAGTCAAGCCACAACCAAAATCCAGATCCAAAAAAGGTACATGATTATGCAGGCATGATTGTAAAATGACTGTACATTCCTTTTTCCCTGCAGGAGCTTTTACCACAAGTTGCAATTTGAAGCATATCAAAATTCAAAAGCAACAGTTAATGATTTATTTCTCTCTGCAATACACAATTTCAAGATTTACCAAAGTTTTATTAAGTTTCTGAAGTAGAAAGTTAGTATAGATTTATACCAGAAATGAGAAATTTAATGTAAGAAGCACTAGAACTCTCTTACCAATTATCAAGTATTTCTTGTGAGTACTTATGCCTAAATGCTGTCACTGTGGGATGTTGGGATGTTGAACTTTCTATCAAGTTCGGAAATTGAACATACTCAGTCTTGTCAATAGATGAAATAGATCAAATTTTTAAAAGGAAGTTCCGTATTCATCACTGACAGTATTGACATGTTTTGAATCTTTGGTATGAAGAAAACATTTAATGCTCTTAAGCTGACTTCAGCCATGCAATTTGAGTTTCCCGTGTTCATGTTGTTGTCCCCTTGAATTGAAATCAATCAGTCTTATGTTCTGAAGTTTTTTGCTTTGCAAAATGAAATGAACATCATTTATGATATGAATCAATCCTTTATAATTATTCAGTCATCGCTCAGCATTTTTTTGTACTTTTTCTCTTCATGATTTTATGTGTGTGAATATTACAGCGCCAGAACTACCCATCTTTGAAAGGCGCAACTGGTTGATTCATTTGCACTATGTGAAGAAGGACTATGATGCTTGCAAGGTAATGAAAAGAAACTGTTATTTTTTCATTCAGATGAAAATGCTTAGCTCATATATTTTGGTCTTTATTCATTTGCTGGCTAAGATGTTAATCTCCTGTAAATGCCACGTGAGTTTTTCTATTTAGAAAACAAAAAAATTCTCAAATTGAGCTCATTCAGAAATCTTGCTTCATTGTATTATAAACAATTCCCTATAGTAATACAAGTAATAAACTGCTGCAAACAGGTCATCAGCCAAAAATGACCTGAAATATATCAAATGCTTGGAAATGGGAGGTCCTGACACGTTTCGATCCTAGCAGGATCTTTCTCAAAGGTATTTCATTTCATTTAGCCTTTGAGAAAGATCCTGATAGGATCGAAACGTGTTAGGCCCTCCCATCTCCATTGGTAAGAGCGCCATTAGTACGGTATTTTGGAGGTCGCTGTGAAATCTGTGATGAATGCTCCTTTGTGGTGTCAAGAATGGCCCATTGAGATTTGATTCGTAATAAGGAAGGGTTGACAGTCAGTTGCACATTGCAGATTATAACGGCCTTATCTTGATGTCTTTACAGGTTTTGATCAAAGAGCAGGTTGCAGAGACGAATGGAATGTGCGAGTACCCCCTCTACGTTCAGGCTTTGATCCTGCGCCAGATGGGACGCATTCAAGAGTCTCTGGAATGCTTCCAGACCTGCTCGCTCATCAACGCTCAGAACCCAGACAACCTCAAGCAGGTCGCAAGGTCACTGTAAGTGTCAAAGGTCAAACATACACCCTGAGCAATTGGTATTAAGAGTGCAGATATGGTATTCAGGAGGTCTCTGGTTCAAATCCCACTCCAATAAATAATAATAATAGTTTTTTTTCTCTCAGTCTCGGTGCACTTTACAAATAAAGTTATAGAATCGAAAATTGTAACTATAATTTAATTTGATGATTTTTGACAATAACAAGTTTAAAGTCCATACTGCTTGTGTGGACCTGGAGGCAGAACGGTTTTAATGAAACAAGTATGTTTTGAGTTTAGTTTTAAGTTAATCCAATAGCGCTCCGCTCTTGCACTAAAAATAGCACCGGATCTCAGACAAATATTGCAACCATGCAAACGTGTGTGCGCGTGCATGTACACTACGTGTGTGAGACAATGTTTGTCTGACATCCGGGGATTTTGTGACGTCATTAGTGCGGAGTGCTATTTAGTTTCATCCCTCAGGTATTGAGGCAATGAATTCCATAATTCAGGAGCTATATTCTGAAAGGCCCTTCCCCCAAATGATTTTGTTTTGGCATTACTCAGCACTAGTAGGTTCTTTGATTGTGAATTGACTGGAGATTTAATCCAGTCAATTTTTCTTTGTTTACTTTTCAATGACCAGTCAAAATTAACCAGTCAGTTTCCCTTGTGGTTATTTGATGAAGCTATGTGCTATCTTTACTTCCTGTTTTTCTGTAGGTTTCTTCTTGGTCGACATAAGGCAGCAATTGATGTGTATTCAGAGGCTGCTCGGATGAGCAGTCGAGATTGGGAGATCAGTCATAACCAGGGAGTCTGTTACATGTATCTCAAAGAGTATCTTAAGGTCAGTCAATGAAGTCACGTAGCTGTAGGTTCCTCGGTTGTGTGGCCAAGTGGTCTTGGGCCAATTTCATAGAGCTGCTTAAGTACCCAAATTTGCTTAAGCACCAAAAACCTTGGTAAAATCAAATCAGTATACCAGCCAAAACCAGCACCTCGTTATGTAGCGCACTACGTCGTCTCCATGACACACTGTTGAATATGTATGATTATCTTCATAGGTCGCGTAGGCCTCCATGCACGGACATGTACGTGAACATGTATGTTAATAGCGATGCGCACTTGCGCTTAAAATACCACCGAACCTCAGACAAATATTGCAACGTGGCCATGCAAACGTCTGCTGAGTGGGGGTATGTGTGCGTGTGCATGCATTGTGTGACGTCATTAGTGCGGAACGTTATTGGCTATGCCTGACTTTGAAAGCAACGCCTCCGCAGTGTGTTTCCCCCGTTTTCGGGGGGAGATTTTACAGGAATCCCAAGACGTTGTTATTGACAAGTCCATGCTTACGTGTGTGCGGATCACATACATGTACGGTACGTGTGTGCGGGTAATCGGTTTGAGTATCCACAACCAAGACTACTCACATCCCTTCAGATTGTAGATTGTTGACTGTAGGCAGTTAGGCATTGATATTTTAGTGAGAGCAGTTTCATTTTTGTCATCTCGACAGGCCAAGGAGTTACTGAAGCAGGCCATCCAGTTTAATCGTCATGATCTGTCTTACGTCATGCTAGCTAAGATCTATCTCATGGAAGGTGATATGCACATGGCTATTGATGTCTACAAGAGGGCTATAGAGTGAGTATTTAAACACAGCCGTTCATTTATAGAGAAAGAAATCTTGTCATAACAGGAACTATACAAGAAGGTTAGGTTTGCGGAGACACCATAAATAGACCGATCCAACAGCACGATATACTGTCCGCCATTACTGGTGTGTCCCCGTCTGCCTTTTGTCCGGCAACAAAAGAATTTACACTCCGCCGCGCTCTATAATTGCAGGGTGTACATCCCATGATTAGGGGATGTACGCCCTGCAGTATAGTGTGCGCCCGACGTAAATTCTTTTGTTGCCAGACAAAATACGGGCTGGAACACTGCAGTAATGGCAGTTGTTTCCTACCTTAATGGTTGCGTCATCTAGTCGATCTATACAGTAATCCAAACACAAGTTTTTGAAGGGCGCCTTCTTTTGTTTAAAAAGAAAACTGCGGTGGTGTCAGTATATTATTTTCTACCCCGCCAATCATTTTTTTTTATTGAAATCTGGGAAGCTGGAAAGCTAATAATGAGTAAAAAACCGGTGGGGAAATCCGGGAGATGTTGTCCATGCTGAATATTCTTCTTAATCTGTGTTCCTTTCAGGAATAAATCGTGCACCACGCACCCAGCCAGAGTTGTAGTGCATTTAGATCATAGAGCTTTCATATTACAATTACTAGAGCGCTAGCTCCGCGTTCTCCGTGCGTAGACGCTTTGAAGCCGTCCTGGGCGCAGTCATTTTTAATTTGTGTGCATTTCTGTGGAACAATAAAACTTTGCCTTGAATGCCTTTCGAAGAATGTACTCTAAATGCAACATGCAAGTGCGTCAGATTTCGGACGTATTGGGCTTCCATAAATGCACCTGTATAGAACACAAATGAAGATATGTAATTGTAAATAGACGTACAAAATATTGTGTTTTCCATGGATTTGTGCACAAACATGGATGCGCCCAGCAGGCATCACTCTGTACACAAGTCAGTGCTCAAGTAATTTAATATAGCTCTATGTTTGAGTATTATCTCTCATATACTGACATTGGTTTTATTCCTTGTTTTGATAGATTCTCCCCAGAGAATCCCGAGCTGCTAACCACACTCGGCTTGCTGTACCTTCAGGTAAAGATATAGGACAATGAGTTTAGTCTAAGGAAGATTTGAGGCTTTGCATGGTGACAATTGGTATGTGGATCGGTTTGCGGAAACACCATGTAAGAATCGTTTGTACTTTGGCTCTTCTATTTCGTTCGCACTTCTCGTAAGGCCTCAACGTTTCGACTAGCCTGCTCTAGTCATCATCAGGAGAGTTTGGTCTAGATGACCCAGTATAATCAGTTACAAGTTGGGGACTGTATAGTTTATGTAAACTCTCAGTTGACATCAACTTTTACCCACTCCTGACATTATCAACAAGGCAAAGGGTATGCCTTAATACTTGTTATACGTACCGTATCCATTTGCTCCTTAATTGACATAGAGCTGCTTAAGCACAAAATTTGCTCAAGCGTGAAGACTCTTCCTCGATCAAACAGGATTACCAACCAGATTTCCATGTGATGTTTACTGCTTTCGACTCATATTCAACCATTGTTTTACTGAGCATAACTTAATACACAACAAGTTTTGGATGGCATACTGATTTTATTAACTTATGTTTTTGTGCTTAAGCAAATTTTTGTGCTTAAGCAGCTCTATGAAATTGACCCCTGATCTTGAATAGCATTGTATTTGATGTGTTTTATTCAGGTGAATCAAAACCAGCGAGCCTTTGAGCATCTTGGTAATGCCTTGACCTATGACCCCAGCAATGTCAAGGTGAGTTGTTAATTATTTCAGTGTGAAATTCACATTATGATTGAAGGTTGATGTGAGGTTGATGTGAGGTTGATGTGAGGATGATGTGAGGTTGATGTGAGGTTGATGTGAGGTTGATGGGAGGTTGATGGGAGGATGATGGGAGGTTGATGTGAGGTTGATGTGAGGTTGATGTGAGGTTGATGTGAGGTTGATGTGAGGTTGATGTGAGGTTGATGTGAGGTTGATGGGAGGTTGATGTGAGGTTGATGTGAGGATGATGTGAGGTTGATGTGAGGTTGATGGGAGGTTGATAGGAGGATGATGGGAGGTTGATGTGAGGTTGATGAGAGGTTGGTGGGAGGTTGCTGTGAGGTTGATGTTAGGATGATGTGAGGTTGATGTGAGGTTGATGGGAGGATGATGCAAGGTTGGTGGGAGGTTGCTGTGAGGTTGATGTGAGGTTGATGTGAGGTTGATGTGAGGTTGATGTGAGGTTGATGTGAGGTTGATGCGAGGATGATGCAAGGTTGATGGGAGGTTGTTCTGAGGTTGATGCAAGGACTATCGCAATGTTGCTCTCATTGATCTGTTTCTAAAATTGCAGGCTATTCTGGCAGCAGGGAGTATGATGCAACAGCACAACGACTATGACGTTGCCCTTACCAAGTACCGCATCGCAGCCTCAACAGTCCCAGAGAGTGCCCCCCTCTGGAACAATATCGGCATGTGCTTTTTTGGCAAGAAGAAATACGTAGCTGTAAGTATTCTTGCTTTTCAACTCTTTATGTCACAAACTTTGTGGGATTCAAACATTTCACCTCGGAATGTTGTACCAATGCAAGTCAGAAGCCATACAAGCATTTGTTCATTATTTCTAATTTTTAGTACTAATTAGAAACTGTATGGAAGGAGAGAATGATTAATTTTTGTTTAATCTTCACATGTCATTTGTTGAATTCACCATGTGAGCTGCTCAAAAAAAATTTCATTGCAAAACTAAAATGGCGTCAGTCTTAATATCTTTGGTGTCAAAAAAATTGTATATGTGCTCAATGTTGTACATGATCATAATGTAATATACAGTGGAATGCCACTATAACAAACACTGCTATACCAAACATATCATCCTTGACTCCCAATTTTTGTGTACAATACATACTTGATTATGGTTCTTTAAAGGTAGTATCATACTTTGGTAAGAAACCAAAACAGAAATGTTCACAGAATTATGTATAACTTGAAGATGGTGGTGGTAGAAACATACCGTTAATATTTATCCAGCAATGAGTAAAACAACGACCAAAAATCTTTTTGATCGTTTAAAAGATCAAAAATAAAAGAGAAAAGACTTAAGAAATACTGTGGCTGTTTTTCACTGTTTTCTCAAAAGGTGGGCGACGTATGGGAATGAAATTTTCACAGATGACTGTTACTGTATCTGTCTTAATATTTTTGCCCATGAATCTGTATTTCTTTGAAAAAACCCAAAGTATGATACTACCTTTAAATTACTATAACAAACAACCACTATTAACGACAATATATTTGCATCCCGCTTTGTTCGTTATATTGGCATTCCACTGTAACTAATTACTGAGGTTGTTGGGTATAAAATGCAGAGGGAGACTTTACCGTCTAAATTTGAACTGTTTTCCATTGTAGGCCATAAGTTGTCTCAAGAGGGCAGCATACCTTGCTTCGTTTGACTGGCGGATTCTGTACAACCTTGGATTGGTGCATCTGACCATGCAGCAGTATGCCTCGGCATTCCATTTCCTGAGTGCAGCCATCAACCTCAAACCTAAGATGGCACAACTCTTCATGCTCCTAGCAGGTATGAGATATGAGATCTATCCTTGCGTCCATCTTCTCTCAGGAGTATTTGCTACATCAATCAGTCAATCGGTCAGAGCATGCGTCGCAGAAGCGTGTTGCCGCATCTACCGGAACTCATTTAACATGAGTTTGCAACGCGTTGGCCAATCACAATGCACGGACATACTTTTGTCGACAATCTGCGCATGTGGAAATATCCGCAAATTGTCGACAAATTGGCCACCGCGTTGCAAATTCATAATAGCGCATTTTTGTGAAACGCCCCTATTACTGTACAACAATACAATCACATGTAATGGCATACTAATTAGAGTCACTTGATAATAACAGTGTTGTTTTTCTCTTTGTTTTGTGTGTTGTATCCAGTTGCTCTTACCCATCTTGATGACGGTGATAATGCTAAACAAGCCTATGAACAGGCCGTGCAGCTTGATCAGTAAGTCACAAACAAATAATCACTTGAATATTTTGTGTGAGGTTCTTAGCCCATCCACTTATCCCTCAAATGAAAACTTACAGTGCCAGGACATCGGGTCATTTCAAACTAGACTTGTGCCCAATTTCATGGAATCCGTTATGGCCTATTTTTGTGCTTACAGGCATTGCTATGTGTGAAATCCATTTCATGGAATCCATAAGTAAGACTTTCGGCACTTAATCAGTTAGCAAGAAATTGCTACATTAAAATCGTTCCACCTGAAATGCTGTATTTATCCAGAAATGAGTAAAACAACGACCGAAAACAGTTTTGATCTCTGACCGGGACCTTACAATTACAATTACCTTAGAATTTTGTTTTACAATGGCAACAGTTTTTTGCTGTTTTCTACTGTTTCCAATGATCAGTTGAGCTGAAAATTTCAAAGGTTTGTTTTTATTCCCTGACAAATCAAATTATGAACAGACCGCAGCTGTTCTATCACCTTTACCAAAGTATGATACTACCTTTAAAGAAATGTTGCAATACCTTATATTTATTGTCTGTTTTGATTCCTAGGAAGGACATGAGTATCCTGTTAAACTTCTCGGTGTTCCTGTACAATATGGGCGATCGGAAAGCAGCCACCAAACGTTTCAGTGCCTTTGATCAGATAATGCAGAAATTGAAGGAAACAGGCGCTACCGACATAGACCCAGAGGTATTGCTATGCTATGAGGCAATTATTCCTGTATTACACATCCTAGGCAGTTTGTGCCCTAGGTCTCCTCCTTCATTCCTAGGGACGAGCTATGTTGTCATCACTTGAATCAGACGTGACCATAGAGCTATATTAAAATTACTAGAGCGCTAGCTCTGTGTACAGAGTGATGCCTGCTGGGCGCATCCATGTTTGTGCACAAACCTATGGAAAGAACAAAAATGTGTATGTATTTTGTACGCCTTTTTGCATATATGCCTTTGTGTTCCATACAGGTGCGTTATTGAAGCCCAATACACCCGAAATCTGACGCACCTTCGGTAAATGCACTTTTCATTTAGCGCCGTTCGCACACACGCTCTGCGCTTCAGTCACGCAATGATTGCATTCGTCGTCAAGATGCGCTAACGGTATACCCTTTGCGCGTACTTGTGCATTGCATAATAGAGTACTCTTCGAAAGGCATTTCAGTCAAATTTTTTTTTGTTCCACAGACACGCACACAAATTCAAAATGACTGCGCCCAGACAGCTTCAAAGTGTCTACGCTCTGAGAATGCGGAGCTAGCGCTCTAGTAATTTGAATAATTATAGTTCTATGAATGCGACTCCATTTTTGGTACTTGACTAATACTATGCAAACAATTTATTGCCCTTTAACGCCGTAGACAAGCACTTCACTATAAAGTGCCTTTTGAGCCCACATTGAAAAGTCTCCCTGAGTCCCGATGTCTCCCTAATGTCCACTTTTATATGCTAACTTGTCTCCCTAATACCCCATCTCAATGAGTCATCTCTGTCTCCTTGTGTGTCCTATTCAGTTGATAAACACAGCCAGCAAGCTTGGACCCGCTCTACAAGTTGGTGAATCTCACCTGTACAAGGACAAGACCAGTCAGCCAGCGTCATCTACGACGCCTACCCTGCCTGCCCCTCCAGCGTACATGGACACAACCTCAGATGCCCTAGAGAATGCCCCATCGCCACCGACCCACGACCCTGCTGCGACTTCAGAAGGGAATACCAACCAGAAGACTAATAGAGTTGCCCTCCCTTCCCAATGAGTAGTACAGTATTAGGAAAGTGCCTGAATAGCGCTCCGCACTTGCGATAAAAATAGCACCGGATCTCAGACAAACATTGCAACCATGCAAACGTGTGTGCACGTGCATGTACACTACGCGTGTGAGACAATGTTTGTCTGACATCCAGGGATTTTGTGACGTCATTAGTGTGGAGCGCTATTCACTTCTAGTGCTTATATTTTGCAGGTATTCAGTAATTCAAGCACACGGTTTTGAATGGCGCCCTGTTTTGATTAAAACAAGAAACTGCGGTGGTGTCAGTATATTATTTTGTACACTGCCAATCATCTTTTATTGAAATCGCGCACAACGCAGCAAGCAGGGGTTTTAGTGCATTTAGATCGATTTGATAAACACCACCACAGTTTCTTGTTTTAATCAAAAGAGGGCGCCCTTCAAAACCGTGTGCTCAGATTACTGTATACACTCAGTAATCCAAAGAAAACATAAAGATGTATTATTATTTTGCAGACTGTTAAATCATCTTTTATTGAAATCTGGGAAGCTGGAAAGTTGGAGTTGTAGTGCATGTAGACCAAAAAATACCACCGCAGTTATTTTTTTGTATCAAAAGAGGGCGCCATTCAAAAACATGTTCGGATTACAGTATGGGCGATTACAAAAACGGAGGCTCGGGCTCCAGCTCCATTTCCTGAATCCATTTTTAAATAACTGGTATCTGGTTTGAAAAGGAAAACAGAGCTTCAGCTTCAACGAAAAACTACAACCTATATTTTCAGCATATGGATGTGTGTAGGATAACAGGTAGAACGAGAATTCACCTTCGCACAATCATTCCACAACCTGATTGAATGACCAATACACATTGCAGTTTGAATGTAAAGGTATGTGGATCGGTTTGCGGAAACATCATATGATAATCGTTCGTACTTTGGCACTAATATATCGTTCGCACTTCTCGCAATCAACGTTTCGACTAGCCTGCTCTAGTCCTCATCAGGAGGTAGCTTCATACTTTGGTTTTTGCCAAAGAAATGCAGATTAATGGGCAAAAATATCAAGAAAGATACAGTAACAGTCATCTGTGAAATTACCAGTCCCATACGGTGCCCACTTTCTGACATTCTTTAGAAAATGCTCACATGTATTTTCAAACTGTCTTTTCACAGCAGTTTTGATCTCCCTGAAAAATGGATTGCAAATTGTATTGATTTTGTTTGGAGAGAATATCTGACTCATAGAACTTTACTGTGAACAATGAATGAAATCACCTTTAATTTTATGTGTTTTCTCACTATTCTACTCACTATTCTGCTGTTTCTGTTGGGAAATTGCTATTTGTTTTGCACATTTTCAGTACAAGTTTCAACTAACAGTATGAACTGTGATGTTTGTATTTGTGGACTTACATGTATATGATGTAAAGGGTGCACAAAAAGAAACTTCTGTTGATTTTGACGCCCGACCCCTTTAAATCTAACCGGTTTGGGGTGATATGAGTAGTCTGAGTGTTTAGAGCACATCTTAAGCTGCATTTTGATGCCCTACTTGATGTCAAGGACTCAACACTGTTCAATGCACACAACATTGTTTGTCAAAAGGTACAAAACCAAAAGTTGCACTTTTAGGTATAGAGGTTGAACTTACCATGCACTACATTGCATAGGGCAATATTGTTTGGGTCGACAATGTGTTACGCACAGCTATACACACTGTATATGGCAGATGAACCGTGATTGACTGGTTGGCAATGAATTAACTGCCTATACCAGTTCTTTGTTGGGCTTTATATTAGCACTCATCCACAGGAACAGTATCATACTTTGGTAAAGTTGAAAGAATAGCTGCGGTCTTTTCATAATTTGTTTTGTTATAAAATAAAAATAAACCTGTTAAATTTTCAGCTCATTTGATCAATGGAAACAGTAGAAAACAGCAAAAAAACTTTGCAATTGTTACATGAATTTTGTAATTGTGAGTTTTTGATCTCGTTGATCAAAACTGTTTTGAGTTCAGTCGTTGTTTTACTCATTTCTGGATAAATACAGAATTTCAGGCAGAAATATTTTAATTGTATATTTCTACCAGCACCATCTCCATACCCTGAAAAGTTATACGTAAATCTGTGAACATTTCTGTTTGGGTATGTTACCAATCCTGTAACTTTAAAATAGAAAATAGTCCTTGCATAGCAAAGAATCCAAATGCGTCAGCATTTCAAACTTGAAGTTGAAAATGATTCAGTACTTATTAGATATTATTTGCTTTTAATAGTGTACATAAAGGTCTGATATGAATTATAAATATTGTACATGTACATTGTTAGTATTCGAAGTTTGTTTGTTGTGTAAATAAAGCTGTTACAAAAGATGGAAAAAAGTAATTTCTGCATTGTTTTTTTGTTATCCATAACACTCACTGGTCCCCTTTCCCTTACAGGCTTTGTGCTAGTGGTCAGTAAGGCTAGCGGATTTCATTGGTTCCCCTTCCCATTAACTGTACAAAATGCCCAAGAGAACCATTACTTAGTAAGTCAGCCATTTTATAAAAATGAAAATTAGTTTGTACGCAGCCCCCCCCCCCCCCTTCCAATTAAACAGGATCTTTCTCAAAGCGCCAAACTTTTCGTTTCTCTTTTATGTTTGATCTTTAAAAGATCAAACATAAATTTGGTCACTAGTTTTATTCTTTTCTGGATAAATATAGCATTTCAGGCAGAAAAACTTTAACAGTATAAATTATGTATGTTTCTACCATCACCATCTTTATACATGTACCCTGTAAGTTATACGTAAATCTGTGAAGATTTCTGTTTTGGTTTCTTTCTTAAGTATGATACTACCTTTAAAATTGGGGACGGAGATGCAAACAAATGAGGATGAAATAAAATAGAGACAATAGTGATGTTCCCCCACCCCCTTCCCCAAACTGACAATACTGGCCATGCACCTTTTTGTTACCTTGGCAACCGCCTCATCTAAATTCACAAAACTTGGCCCAATTTGAAGCCAATCTTGCAGTTAACTTTAAAAGCAAATTGAACGATTTTGAATTTCTTTCTTTAAGAGCAAGGAAAAGTTTTCAGTTTATGCCTTGGCCAAAATCATCTAGGACTAGACTATAGGCAGTCATGTGAGTGGGTATTTTTGTTTGGCTAAAAAATGACAAAGAAAGTGAAACAAAAGTTACCACAAAATTTTTTTTTTTTTTTATTCACTCATCATATACCAAATTCAATTTTATAGAAAGAAAGATTTGGATTTAAAATCTCCAGCTTAAGCTAAAATCAGTTGCAGAACTTTCTGAAAGCACCTGTAGTCACTCATTTTCTTGTCAGAAATTTAAAAAGACTGGCCGTTTTTAGCCAAAAGAGGGCGGCAGATACGTATGACAGCTGCAGCTAAACAACAGCTGTCGTCTTTCACGAACGGATTTATTCTTATCACCAGTGTTGTCTACGCCAATTTCTGGAGCTTCTTTTCAGTTGATCATTTATAGAACAACTTGGAACTGTTGGAAGGATGTGTATGAGTCAGGTACCGATAATTTTATTTCTTTTATTAGGCCTAGCCTGTTCAGACAACTTGTAACTGTCCCAACTTAATAAACTGCAGCAAACTGCTCATCATCGTCCAAAATCAATGGCCTGAATTTTATAAAATGCTTGGACTGAGTTAGGAGGGCGAGATGCAATTCGATCATAGTGGGATTGAAACGTCATGGTCAGGCTCCTAACTCGAAGCATGATCAACCGATAGACCCAGTAACTCACTGGGGCGCAGAACTCCCTTTTTTGACTTTTGGGGTTCATGGTCGGTCTAGCCCAAAAGTAAAAAAAGGGAGTTCAGCGCCCCAGTTACTGGGTCTAATCAACCGATACAATTTCTGTCTCCATCGTTTTCGTTGAAATTTGGGCTGAAAATTGCTTGTTTTTGTTAACATCCGAAAATGATAATTAAATTTTATATCTTCTGAATGCCTCTTCACGACATCAGGAACTGCAGGGTGAGTCATTATGCCACAGATCGCTTAATAATAGTCATTTTAGGGGTGGGGAATTTTCGACTCGTGATTTTCATACATCTTCCTGTACTGAGCCCTATATACGACAACAATGTCAGGAGTAATATTGGGCTACAGATACTGCAGCTACAGTGACTGCAGCTATAGCTAGGCTACCTATATGATTTTGGGTTCAGACAAGTCGACTTAGGTCGACTGTTGAGACTGGTCGACCATTTTATGTGATATGTGACCTCGTTTGGTGATCGAACTTTGACAGGTTGACCTGTCTTCATCAGTCGATCTGCCTCACACTCACTGCTAGGACGTTTGACCTGTCTCAAGTCGAGTTGTCCGAGGGTGGACTTGTCTGACATTCTTATAGTTATAATTAACCTGTTTTTTAATGACCCCTCTGTGCAGATGTCAAGCCTTGTACTCATATTGGGTGTCTTTTTGACGGCCCAGACCACATTCAGTGCACCTGCCGTTGATGAAAATGAAGGTATGTGTACATGATAATATGATAATGTGTTGAAAAGTGAACAAAGAACAATTGACTGAAGCGGGATTCGAACCGCCGACCTCCTGAATACCGTACAGGCGCTCTACCAACTGAACCTCTATTTTGATATACCCGTTTGTATTTTGGAATGGATTCATGAAATGGAGCCTGAGCCTAAGCTTAAACCTGAGCCTGAGCCCGAGCCTCTGTTTCGAAAAGGCCCTTTGATACTGTATTTCCAATCCAATGACAATGGATCTGTGTTCCATTCATTGTGTCTGCATTTTATTATACCGGGTATTTGGACTTATAATTTAACTGTCTTTCAAATGTAGGTCAAGGTAGACTCCCTCGCGAAGCACCAGACAAAAGAGCCCAGTCCACCCCAGAGCAGATTCACATCGCCCTAGGGGACGACCCATCATCAGAGATGGTCGTGCTATGGTCAACCCCGACACGGTCATCATCTGTGGTCAAGTACGGTCTCTTACCACACAATCTAGACATGACTGCTAGTGGTGAATGCGTAGAATTCTCATGGATGGCAGGAAATGCAGAAGGTTTGCCCTTCCTTCACAGAGTCAAACTTACGGTGAGTACAGGCCTGGCCACATCCAATATTCCTATCATTATTATTATTGTTATTTATTTCTGGTAATGACACCAAGGATTCCTCAAAAGTGCCAAAGGCACTGTAGCTCGCAAGCCCGATGAAATTGTTTTATGGAAAGATGATGAGAAGAAGATACAGTTTTAGAGGTGGGAGGAAAACACCAGAGTAATATTCTGGCAAAAACCCACGGAATCAGGCAGGGACTGAAAACCCAATCCACTTGTGAACCGAGCTGGACTTGAACTCTGTCCGCCAGAGGTGAAAGGCGAGGAAAGAACTGCTACGCCAACCTGACTCACCAAGTCTGTTTTAAAGGTACAGTACAGGATTGGTAACATACCCAAACAGAAATGTTTACAGATTTGCGTATAACTTTCAGAATATGAAGATGGTGGTGGCAGAAACCTACCGTTCAAATATTTCCAACTGAAATGGTGTATTCATCCAAAAATTAGTCAAACAAAGACCGAAAACAGTTTTGATCTCGGGGTAAGATCAAAATCATTCTTTATGTTTTATAAGAAAAATTGAGTCTGATTTTTCACAGTCAGACAATATATTTATTTCAACTGGGCTAATTGAGACAGTGATTACAAAGGATTAGTGAGGGTTTGAATATAAATTATTTTTCGTTGGGGAGATACAAAATATGCAATATGCTTGCCCTTCATCGACGTATAGATGAGCAGTTAATCATAAATATTAATGACTTTTTGTCTGCCGGGGAGATAAAAAAATATGCAAATTAGGCTTGCTCTTCACTGACGTGGATAGCACTGCGTACTCAGTGCTTGTTAAGTGCACATGAAAAGTGAGGGTAGTGTGTGTATTAATTAATACAAAATATATTTGATTTTGATTGGTATAAGTTTACTGATAGGTTTTAAAATTGTGGTTGTGGAAATATTCATATTTAGCTATAATAAGCAATTTGTGTACCATTGCAATCAGGTTGGTTAGGGATTAATTACTGTGGAATGTACACAAATAAGGCTAGTCTTCATTGGATTGAATGTAATATTATGTTTATAGATCAAGGACTCAGCTTTTTCAAGCCGCTAACCTACCCAAACTTACCTCAACATTTTCTTTCTCAAAAGAAACTCAAGACTAAACAGTGCCCAATTTCATAGAATCTGTTACCGTTAGCAAAAAATCTTTGCTTACAATAGCAGACTTTTTTGTTTATGCTTAGCAAATTTCACAGGAGAGTTTTCTTTCTTGCTACCTATATGCTATTAAGCAACGACTTTCTGCAGAATTCATATGACGGCACGTTAGCATTAAAAGAAATCATGGTTAGCCCAGACATTCTTCGCTAACCGATTAATAAGGCGCTGAAAGGCTTGCTTACGGATTTCATGAAAATATAGATTTTACCCATAGCAGTGCCAAAAAAAGGCCGTAACAGATTCCATGAAGTTGGGCCCAGTACAGTGTATCATTTAGTCTATGTGATACTATCACTGATAGACGCATTTGCCGTACAGCGAGCAAGTGTCTATCACATGCGTGCAGATTTCCTGATTAATTATGCAAACCAACCCAGCACTGACCTCTCTAAGTTTTTGACCAATCAAGGGACATCTACTATCGTACTGTTTGGCGAGCGCATCTTTCACGTAGATAGCTGCTGCCACACGGTCGCGTGAAATTGACCAATCAACATCCTCCGTCACGATCCTGACGGAAATGTTCTAAAAACAGATCTGATTGGCTGATGTGCTGCTTTGCATAAAATGTGCATGCACGCATGACGCATTCATCAGACGTTCGAATGTACGTAGTGACACAAAGTAGAATGGGTGATACTCAGACTATGCATCATTATGCATTTGGATGGATTGTTGCATTCTTTGCTTCGTTTGTTTTGTTCAATCTAGAATCTACAGCCAGCAACCAACTACTCTTACATTGTGCAGAGCGACGGCCAGCAAAGTCAAGTATCCACATTAACAACACTGCCAGACACAACGGTATGTTATCATTTCAAAGTAAACTCCTTCGTGTAATAGTCACTTATTCACAACTTCCATCGTTATTTTTGTTTTAATGTGTTGTTTAAAGGCAGTATCATACTTTCGTTAAAGGAAACAAGCTGCGTGAACTGGGCGTATCGCATTTTATTTCATAAATAAATTCATTTACATATATTAAATGTGAATAAAAAGCCAAACTGGTGCAAGTGAACTTTTCATTTGATTTTTTGCCGCCCAAAAATTGCCTCCCCCTTTTGGGAATTTGCCGCAACTCAAATTGAGGGCGCTGTTCGTGACGCAGATCGAGGAACAGAAATTTATCGAAGGTCTAGAAAACATCTTAAATTGCACGGTCCATGGAGCGGTCACAGACCGCCGGCAAGCTGCTATTGTGATCCGTCTCGCACACAGACCAACGTAAAACCGCCAGTCAGCACTACGACACGCGGTGTGTGTAAAATCTTTGAAGCCTTTTTTCTCGAAAAGTATTTTTGATGAACGATTTTAGGCTTCGTGGACATTCATGTATACAATGTGACCGGCCGGTGAATGGGGCGCCGGCTCGCGCGCGCGCGGCTGCAGCTTCCTCGATTTACGTCACACATTCGGGAAGATTTATGTTAATGAGGGTCCCACTCAAGGGGCGGAGTAGCTTGGACAAACATTTTCAACATTTTTTGTTCTCATATTTAATCCAGCAAATAATTAGCTCAAGACACAAAATATCATTGTAGATATAGTACTTTATTGTTTTAAGCAGGAATAATGCAATTTAAATCCTATATCGTGGTCCCTTTAACATTTTTCTGCCTGAAATGCTGTATTTATCCAGAAAGGTGTTAAAAAACAGTTTTGATATCAGAGATCAAGCATGTGAACAGATTTTAAAAATACTGTGGCTGTTTCTCACTGTTTTCTAAAAAAGTGGGCACAGTATGGGACTGGGAATTTTCACAGATGACTGCTACTGTATCTGTCTTGATATTTTTGCCCATGAATCTGCATTTGTTTGACAAAAACCAAAGTATGATATGACCTTTAAGAACCCAACCCTAAGATCATCCAGTGTCTTCTAACCATATGGCATGTTGGCAACTATCCCTTAATTACATTCCAAAGGATTGGTCACCTACTCTTATTGTGTTTGGAGACATGGGCTATGAAGGAGGGGCGCCCAGCTTACGTCTTCTCAACGAGGTGGCAAGAAGACGTGATGCTGATGTGGTCATACACGTTGGAGACTTTGCCTATGACTTACATGATGAGGGTGGAAAGGTATGGTGTTACATTGTCCATAGTGGGAATGAGTCTTAATAATGATAATAATAATAATTTGGGAGGCTTATCATCCTTACTGGCAGCTGGGGTGCTGAATTGCGAAGGATACATATAGCTACAATGTGATTGACTTGCCAGCAGATCATGGGTGCCCTTGGCTGCCAGCAACATCAACCCATTGTATGATCATGGAGCACAGCCTGAGATCGAATGTGTTTGATTTTTGTGGAGGGAGGAAAACCGGAGAACCCAGAGAAAAACCCTTGTAGCATAGGAGAGAACCAACACACAACTCTACTCACATATGACCCAAGCAGGGATCTCATTGGTGAGAGGCGAGTGCCTAACGCACTTGCCACCTATGTCCCCAAATTGTCTTGTCCCCCACATTGACCAGTTGGACAAATTGTACAGCAGGTGTCTTATGGCTTCTCATCGTGTGTATTAAAAAAACATGGCATAGAATATATGTGTAGATTCTATACCAGAGTGTAGATTCTATACCACAGTGTAGATTCTATACCACAGTGTAGATTCTATACCACAGTGTAGATTCCACACCACTTTGTAGATTTTATACCAAAGTGTAGAGTCTATACCGCAGTGTAGATTCTATACCACAGTGTAGATTCTATACCACAGTGTACATTCCACACCACAGTGTACATTCCACACCACAGTGTAGATTCTATACCACAGTGTACATTCCACACCACAGTGGAGTACATCAAAGTGTAGATTCGACACTCGTAGTGTAGGCAACAACACTGTATATTCCACATGAGACAGTTTAGATTCCACACCATTTGGCATTTGCCCTCTGACTGACATGATTGTGCCTTTGTGTTATTAATGTCAGGTCGGAGATGACTACATGAATCGAATCCAGACGATTGCATCAACCATACCCTACATGACCTGCCCGGGCAATCACGGTGAGACTTTAATTCTATACACAGAGTTAAAAAACTGGTTTTTATCATTTAAGGAACAATACATGATTTGTAAAGGTCACAGGACAGCACTCATACTTTGTCTGATCAAACTTGTACATAAAATACCAAACCTGTGAAAATTTGAGCTAAATCGGACATCTGAGTCACAAGAAAATAACAAAGGGGACAGAGCATCCAGGAAAATAGAGAATTGAAGCATTTATTGTGTATCCTCAGTTTCATGATTTTGTCCCGTTGTCATTTAGCCTTTCAGAAAGATCCTGCGGAAACGTCACTAGGCCCTCTTAACCCCAAGCACAATAAAAAGCAAATACAAAAGCATATGTGGAAGCTATCATAAACCTACTAATGTATGATGTACACTACATTCTGAAGCATACATAAGCCTTTTCACAAGTTAAAATTGAACAATATCTGGTACACTGAATTATTTCACAGTACATAAACATCAAAACCTGAATTCTCCAGATTAAAGACACTGAACTATCACGTGATTCGGGGCAAGTTTTTGCTTTAGTTATATAACAGACGTATTGCACCAATGCACTGTTCATAATGGATAAGAATGGCACAAAGGAACCAGTCCATTCCAGAGATGGGTATCACTATGCAAAAGCTTGCACCACATCATGTGATATAGCAACATAGTCTTTAGTCTGGGAAATTCAAACTTGGGTGTTTATGTGCAATGAAAGAAGTCTGTGTACCAGATACTGTTCAGATTTAACTTGCGAATGGCTTACTACTGTTACTTCCATTTAAAGGTGGTATCATACTTTGGTTTTTGTCAAAGAAATACAGATTCATGGGCACAATTATCAAGAAATATACAGTAATAGTCATCTGTGAAAATTTCAGTCCCATACGGTGCCCAGTTTTTGAGAAAACAGTGAAAAACGGTCTCAGTATTTCTTAAGTCTTTTCTCTTTTATTTTTGATCTTTTTAAAGATGAAAAAGATTTTTTGTCGTTTTACTAATTTCTGGATAAATACACCATTTATTTCATGTGGACATTTTTTAACGGTATGTTTCACCTACCACCACCATCTTCATACCCTGTAAGTTATACGTAAATCTGTGAACATTTCTGTTTTGGTTTCTTACCAAAGTATGATACTACCTTTAACTTTCTGTACATCACTATGTGTAGTGAGGAACACTGACTTAATACCGGTAATAACCTTTTCATGTGTTATTATGTGTTGGGTTTTTCAGAGATTGCCAATGGATTCAGCCATTACCGTTACCGGTTCTCCATGCCAAGCCTGCCCTGGCCCATGCCACAGGATAAGATGTGGTTCAGCTTCAATGTGGCTAAGGCTCATTTCATCAGGTACATGCAGTCAATGTGGATATGGCTTTGTCAATTTGTCATTCCGGATTAGTCTGAAGTCATGGGAGGTTCTGAATTGTAATGATGTTCACAAAATTTGAAATAGTTTAGATATTAACCTGTTGAGATAAATTCTGTTTGGATCAAACCATCAGATACTAGTTACATAAGAAATTTGTCAAGAATTGCTTCCCAAAGTTGTGAGAAAAAAGATGGCTGTATCATATATCTGAATCTTGAAGTGATAAACAGTTTAATTTTAACATAATGGGTCACGACACAGTGTTGCGTTTTTTCTGGGACCCCCTGTATAAGTAGATATTACAGTATTATTATTGTCATGCTAAACTGCCGTCATACTGATGAAGAAGGGTATTCTTTCACTTCAGTTATTCCTCAGAGGTGTACTTCACCAATGGGCCGATAGCTGAGCAGTACAAGTGGCTACTGGAGGATCTTGAAGAAGCCAATAGGCCTGAGAATCGTCAAGAACGGCCCTGGATCATTGCCTTTGGTCATCGGCCGATGTACTGCTCTAACGGGAACAATGACGATTGCACATCTAAAGGAAGCAAAGTCAGGGAAGGGTAAGCTGTAAGTCATTGAAAGGTGAACAAAGGAGTATTGACTGGAGCGGGATTCGAACCGGTGACCTCCTGAATACCATACAGGCGCTCTTCCAACTGAGCCATCCAGCCCTACATTGGTAGTGTAGGATAATTGTAGTTAGTATTTAATAACTTGTGGTGCAAAATATCCCGCAGTGTTGAAACAAATCTCAGTGTGTGGTGTTGCCGCATCTACCTTCGAGCGGTACTCCTTCGGTCTCCTGATGGCCATTCCCCAGGCAGCCACGTGACCCATCCCCATCTCAGCAAAATAACAATCCATCTGACGCAACCACGTGTCATGTGGACGCCCTACCGGGCGAGTCCTACCAATAGGTTCTCTTATAGAGAGAATTCGCCTGGCAGGATCACTTACAGGAAATCTAGCCACATGACTATACAGTCGCATCATCGTATGATGATTATACTTTTGTTTTGTTTGCAGACTTGAAAAGCTGTTCTTTAACCAGGGGGTGGATATCATCATACAAGGTCATGAGCATTCTTATGAGAGACTATGGCCTGTATACATGGAACAGGTGTATGCTGAGAACTATACTAACCCTAGAGCACCTGTGCACATCATAGGAGGTGCGGCCGGCTGCAACGAATGGGGCACATCATGTACTGATCCTATCCTATTCCCACGTGGTAAGTATTATACACGGATATATTATGCAAATCTTGGCTGCTTCGAGTGCGATAGTTAAATCCATAGATATAATATATGAAAAAAACTAGATGACGCATTGGCTGTCCGTGGATGCGTCATTCGCAGCGCAATTTTAAAGACTGTTTCAAATCCGTTTTTATGGAACGCCATAGCTATCTTCATTTGATTGTTTGCATCGGTATTTCCATCATTCAATTTGCCAAATTGAATGATGGAAATATTTTTCTAATAAGCAGGAGAGAGTGCTTGTTAAATATATGCTTTACTGAACTTTTGAGTGTCATTTGTTTCTTTTAAAAAATATCACCAATCCCGGTCAAGTTCTTTTTTCGCCCTGTATGTCATGTATGTGTTGTATGCTATACACTAAAATATTTTGGGTACTGAGCAGCTTGGTAACTAGTAGGCCTACATTGGTTGCTATGGGATAGTACATTGGTTGCTATGGGATAGTACATTGGTTGCTATGGGAAAGTACATTGGTTGCTATGGGATAGTACATTGGTTGCTGTGGGATAGTACATTGGTTGTTATGGGATAGTACATCGCGCGTTTGTGCGCCTTTTCGAGTAAAAATATGACATGTCATATAATGTGCACTAAACCAATCATGAGACTGAATCTATGCATGGGGTGTTATAAGCATACATATTGCAACGCCTATAACTTGTATTGATTACCTGCATGATACGTGAGTGCCAGATGCGACTGTACAGTCATGTGGATAGAATCCCTGTGAGCGATCCTGCCAGGCGGATTCTCTCTATGAGAGAACCTACTGGTAGGACTTGCCCGGTAGGGCATCCACATGACACATGGTTGCGTCAAGTAGATCGTTATTTTGCTGAGATGGGGATGGGCTGTGTGGCTGCCTGGGGGATTGCTATCAGAAGACTGAAGGAGTACCGCTCAAAGGTAGATGCGGCAACATGCTGCTGCGTTGCATGCTCCTACTGATTGATAGTAAGGTATATTTCGTTTGTCATTGAACCCACAGGCCCTTGGTCAGCGTTCCGTTCCTGGTTACCGGGATTATACGGCATTGGCAAGCTGCGCATCCACAATGCAACGCACATCCAGTGGCAACAATTGCTGGCGCTAAACGGTCAGATCATGGACGATGTTTGGATTGAACAGCATCATCACGGCAAGTTCACCACGGATCATCGTACTGCTGAGGATACTGGCACCTAAACATGTATCAGGTATAGTATAAACAGAATACATGTATGTGTATTCACAGTACAGGCATTGCTTATTGGGTAAAAGGTAATATCATACTTTGGTTTTCATCAAAGAAATGCAGATTCATGGGCAATTTCCAGTCATACGGTGACCGCTTTTTGAAAAACAGTCACAGTATTTTAAAAATCTTTTTACCGTTTTTTTTTTTTTGTCTTAACCAGTGTTAAGGCATAAATCCCTAATAATCATCATCATTTTTTTTATTAATTTCTATCTGTGCCAGGAGGCATACAAGGCCAAGACATCATTCTTCCACTCTGGGTTGTGTCTGCAGCTGCATGGCATGCGGAGTTCCACGTGCTCCCAGCGTGCGCCGTTCTGCTCCACCTCTACCATTCGCCGCTAAGTTGTTTTTGGATGGCCCCTTTTCAGTCTTCCTTCAAGTATCCATCGTACCCAATGCATGGGGTACCCGGCATGGGGTTCGGGGCCCTTAAGACTAGATGCTCTGTGGTGCAATCTGAGACATCTTTATATACTTCCATGTTTTCCAGGGATCGAATTGCGTGAAAAATAAAAACACTGGACAGCTGGTCTAGTATAAATTGAAGCATTTTACTAGATCTGGGGTTGATTTCACCAAACTCTTCGTAACTTACTATCAATCGTAGGACTTTTGATACATTGCAGCCCTACGTGGGATAGGTCCCCTATGATGGGTTATCCTTCGTAACTCGAGTAATCGATCGTAGGGCTTCGTGAAATCGACCCCACAACTTTTATCACTAGCCTTGTGGGATTCATGTACATTTTATTGGTTTATTGGGTTTTTTTTTACTTTTTGTGTGAACTTTCCTCAAAGGAAGTTTTTATAGATCTTATCTTGATGATTTTGATTTTAATTTTGATCAAGGTTTTGCTGAGATCTGACTTTTGATGTACTTTGCAAGATCACTGTTCACGTGCCTGAAACAAACAGATGTTCTTGTTGTTTTGTGTTTGTACTATCCAAAATTCTATTTTATACAATGTGAAAAATTTTCATTATTAAAACAACTGAAGGCTGCAATTTTATTAATGTTAGTGATAGCAATTATGTGCAGTTGTACATATTCTATGTTTTTTTAGCACAGTGCATCAAAACTTAATCTGACGTTTTTTCTACTTTTTTTGTGACGAGATATATTCTTCATCTCCAATTCAAAAGAGCTGCTCATTTAAAATGTTGGAGCAGAAAGTATTTTGCAAATTCAGCGTCATGCTAAGCACATATTGCTTTAAGTAGCAAAATATTACCACGCTTAGCAAACTTATATATTTATAATACAGATTTATAACTGTACAAAATGTGTCTTTCTTCTTTATCCTCAAGATTTGAGAGTGCGCATAATAGTTTTTATGTTGCTGATGCAGATTTAGAAACTGTTAAATGTGCGTATTCATTATTTGAATAAATAGTGCAATCAAACTGTAAATTAAACAAATTAAATATTTATTGGGTTTTTTTTTCAATATAAATATCTGAATGGTGGCTTAAGGTTCACTGTAGCATTTACATTGCATTTGTTGTTGGAGGACTCGTTTTCTGCCATTTATGTATACATGTGTGCATGAAAAAGGAATGGATAACTTTAAGACACTCTGTAAGACACTTAGGCTGTGTTCGAGCGAGCTACTCGCATTAACATGAGTATATTCCTGAGCGCTTGAACGGCTGGAGTATGACACTCGGGTCAGCGAGAGTATACTCCCTAGATATGGGGAGTATACTCCTGCACCAGAGAGTATTGCGCGCGCATCATACTTGTGTTTTTACTGGGAGTTACCGCTCGAATGCAGCCATAGTTATGGTCTCGATAGAAAAAAACTATTTTTGTACTTGGCACCCAATATTAGATTTTTGAAGTAATTGATACTTAAATGAATATTTATATTTCTTGTGTGGATGGGTACTACCAACCATGCATTACATGTACATGTACATTCATAATATATTTTTTTTAATCCTATAATTTATATAAATTATTTGATTGTAACATATTTCTACACGAGAGGAATAAGTGCTGTCTCCGAAATGAAAACATGAAACACTTTCTTAAAGGTAGTATCATACTTTGGTTTTTATCAAAGAAATACAGATTCATGGGCAAAAATATCAAGACAGATACAGCAACAGTCATCTGAGAAAATTTCAGTCCCATACGATGCCCACTTTTTGAGAAAACAGTGAAAAACAGCCACAGTATTTCTTAAGTCTTTTCTCTTTTATTTTTGATCTTTTAAAAGATCAATAAGATTTTCGGTCGTTGTTTTACTAATTTCTGGATAAATACATCATTTCAGGTGGAAAAACTTTAACGGTATGTTTCTACCACCACCATCTTCATGTATAACTGTAAGTTATACGTAAATCTGTGAACATTTCTGTTTTGGTTTCTTACCATCATACAAATAAAAAAAAATACAAATTATTCACTGTATCCGTAGACAAAGTCTTATTCTTCCTTTTAAATTCATTTTTGTTTCTTATCAAAAGCATTCGGAATGAGAGAAACAAACTTTAAGTTCAGAAAATAAAAAAACTCCACTGAACAGCAATTATAATAGACCCCCTTCCGTGTTTTATTTTATTCAATGTTACTGCCCGTCCATGAGTAACAATTCAGAAGCCGTCTTTAAAGAATAAATATCGATATCAATAAAAAACTAAAATAATTCGAAGGACCCAAAACAATGACTAAGATGTTTTCAATTTAAAACAATCATGAAATTAATACCAATATTACATTTAAAAGAATGAAAAATAAAAGCATTTAAAATAAACATTATTACTGAATCAATTACATTTCAATTTCAATATATACATGTATTATTCCATAAATCATGTTTGAACCATAAAACTAAAAATTGGCAGTCCTATTTACGAGAAAATATCCGGGCAGCTACAAATATACATACATCATTCAATTTTTTTTAATATAAAATACGGTTGCAATATTTAAGGCGTAACACTTCAGACCCATGCAGCACGTTGTAAAGTTATGGGCATATTACGATGGCATGCAGGATTGGACATTTGATTTTATTTTCCTCCTTTTTTCCAGCTTCTGTTGCTGTTCATGTTGTTTTTTGAAGCAAATGTTTAAAATAGTCATTTATTTTTTTTAAACAAACCAGCAGGAATTTCATCAAAATGGGTGTATGGAATTTTAATATGCGCATTTACTTGAAATTTGAATTTTGGTTGTCAAAACCCAAATCAGATGATGCAATGTTTTTTTTTCTTCAAAATTTTCAAATGGAATTTAACAGCAATTTAGAGGGAAATATTTTGCGGATGACTGCTAAATTGTATGCTTTTCAACTGATAAATAGAACAGTAACAATCCTGTAGACTGCCTTTAAGATATTGTCTTTGGAGCTGGCCATACCAAAACAATCCAGGCACACTTAAAGGTAGTATCATACTTTGGTAAGAAACTAAAACAAAAATGTTCACAGATTTATGTGGGTATGAAGATGGACCTGCTACAAACATACTGTTAAAAGATTTCCACCTTAAATGTTGTCTTTATCCAGAAATGAGTAAAACAAAAGACCGAAAACAGTTTTGATCTCCGATCTTAAAACCTCACCATTAAAATTACCTCATAACTCCACTTAACAATTGCAACATTTTGTTTTTTGGGGGTGTTTTCTGCTGTTTTCAATGATCAATTGAGCTGAAAATTTCAAAGGTTTGTTTTCATTTCATAACAAATCAAATTATGATCAGACCACAGCTGTTCTTATCAACTTTACCAAAGTATGATAGTACCTTTAAAACCTCCAATTTATACCATATTAAAGAGCATCTTAGCTTGTTGCATCAATGCTTAAAGGTCAATACATAGGCCTATGTAACAATCTTTTGCATCAAACAGTATTATAATATGCATGTCATCGTCAAAGGAGAGCTTTTGAAAAAAGAAATCCTTGTTCAGTGTACAAAATCTCTGATTAAAATGATCTTTTCATACTAAGTTCTGTATGTCCATTGAAGGAAATGCGGAAATTATGAAACATTTTGAGACCCATGGCCTTTCAACACTGAGGCAACAAGATTTTTACTTTAGTTTCTAAATTGTGCCGTCATGTACCCTAAGATGGCTGTGAGAATGTCTATGCAGATGATCCTGGGGCCTTTCTCAAAGCTCAGGCTCAGGCTTCGGCGCCATTTCATGCATCAATTCTAAAATTACGGGTATCAAAATAAAGGCTTTGGCTGCGCTTCGGAAGTAGATTCTCTGGTTTGAACAAGAGTCATGTGTCGATAGGTTTAATGTGTACCATGTGTACGTACCCTAGAGCCTTTCGCATATAATGCAGCCTATGGGGATTTGTGTACAATATTTTAACGCAAACTATCCCACAATGCATTTCTCATATACCTTCACTGTAACACTTCCTGTCTCTCCGCGAAAGGCTCCAACTTCCTTGGACACACTATGCACCTTGAGTAAACCTCATTACATGTGTAAAAAATTATGCGCATAAATTACATCTGCACCATGCCGCAGCTATAAATCTGATTTAATAAATACATGTATCACCAAAAATACATTTTCATTCTCGAAATCGTGTGTCGTGTCCAATTGCGAGTTTTCTTGTTTTCCATTTGATATTATTTATACTAAATTATCAGACACACAATGAAATAATGCCCAAAATTGACAATTCATAAAACCAAAAATCATCTTAATACACGGACCAGGAAAGAAACCAATAAACACTAACTACATCCAATTAAAAAATTATGCGAGGTAAAATCCCAAACCAGCACGAAACCAACATCGAAAATGATGTTGATTTGACGAAAGAGTTAACTTCTGAAGTGCCTGAGAGTTGTACCGAAGTATTTCGGATCCTTGAATGGTACCCTGAGTCCCTCATACCAGTAATATTCAGATAACGGGTAAGGTGCCATGCTAATGCAATGTTCATTAGTGGCTGACTGGTGCCCTTAAAAAGCATGCAGGCCTAAGAGAAGATTAAGGGTAGGTCTGATGTTAAGGTTGGGATCTGGAGTTTACTCCATGTTGTGCAAGGTCCAGTTCCTCCTAAAATCTGAATGAGTCGTAGCCCCTTTTAGAAAATCTGGGCTTGGGCTCCCCATAGAGTTAGGAAGAGAAGGAGTTTAAACTGCAACCTATCACTAATCCAATCACTAATCGGCCAATTAAGCCCCATTGGAAAAGCACTGCGGCCGGCCATGCGTCTGTTACATAACACAACCGCAGTCGATCCTTTGATCACGATGATGGTCGCCGGAATTCGCTGGTAACCAAAAAAATGGTTCATAACTGAAATTGCATATTGGAGTAACAAAACACACGAACCAAAATATGAATGGCACGTGCAGTTGATATCAAAAGTCCCTGCATGCTAACATGGCAAACCGAAAGATGCGCAAGAAAATTATGTTTCGATCGGTGCGCCGTTCGACGAAATCACGCATTTAAACGGCAAGTTGTTGTCTTTTCTTGATATTTATTGAAAACCAATTATACTTAAAAAGGGTAATTTCATATTTCGTTATGCGGCTTGACCCGAGATTTTCCACGGTGAGGAGTCAGCCTAAATTGTAGATAAAGTCCTGACAGAAAATATGGTACATGTGTGTATATGACAAATGCCCAGCCAGCTATGGCCAGTTGGTGGAAAGTCAGGTAAGTTTTTCCTTTTTGGCCATGTCGCGTCCACTACGTCTATATATTACACGCGCAAGGAAATTAGACCTTCCCACAGTGCCGGGACGAAGTTGGTCAAGCCAGCTCCTAGCCAGACTACCGCAATGATAAATTTGCATAATATCTAATAATTTACACAAAGCCTGCCGTTGCAACTTGCATGAATGCGGCAGCGATCATTGCACAATTGAAGTGCCTTGGTTCTCACTCCTTCTGTTCCTACATGTAGCTCTATGGGCTCAAGTAATGTATCAAGTAATAGAGGTTTATATGGCTGTGGCTTCAACAACCAAGGAGAAAAAAAACGGGGCAACAAAAAGAACCACAACCTGTATTTTATTTATTGTTATGCTTATAGCAGATAGAGATGATGCCTGAGGTTGACTTTCAAGACAAAAAAAAGGCCACAGTTAAAATGCTGCCGGTCACAACTGTGTAACACACCACGATCCCTTGCCCAAAATTGCTCAATGTCAATTGCCGGGACAAGTGCAACCCTAGGCAAGTTTGGATACATTCTAGCACCCTGATAGTTCTTTCCTAAATATCCAATGCATCTGATATTGTCTCTCTCAATTTTCTTTTCATTATCATTCCTTCTTTGGCTTGTTGTATTTTGAGTTTTTTTTAGTCTGAGTACGTCCACGGGTGTGGGTTTCCATCACGATATGTGGACGTTTTCCGTTGCGGCGACCTTGATGACTTTCTGCGGCGCTTTGTTGCTGTAATAGAAGACTTGTAGCAGGATGGCAACGTCTATGGTGACCTGAATGATGCCGCAAACCCAGAACTGGGCCGGTGCCTTCTTGACGACAAAGTAGAACGTCTTGAAGATGTCGCCCGTGAACCAGCAGCATACCATCTTTATACTGAAGCAAAGAAGAAGCATAAAATATCAATTTTTTAATTGATTTTGGTCACTCGGGGGCATAAGTGGCAAGTGCGTTAGGCACTCGCCTCTCACCAATGTGGCCCGGGTTCGATCCCGGCTTGGGTCATATGTGAGTAGATAATGAGCATTGGTTCTCTCCTATGCTACGAGGGTTTTTCTCCGGATTCTCCGGTTTTCCTCCCTCCACAAAAATCAAACACTTTCCATCTCAGGCAGTGCTCCATGATCATATATTAATTGATGTGGCTGGCAGCCAAGGGCACCCATGAACGTCTGCAACTCAATCACGTTGAAGTCGCATCCTTCGCAATTCAGCACCCCAGCTGTGAGTATTTTGATTAGCCTCCCAAATTATTATTATTATACCTCTTTATTTTTCCCTCTTAGACAATGGCGCACTCTAGTTTTTTATTTCACTCTATGGCCTGTGTCTACATTAAAGAAAAGGTGCCACATAGAAATTCCCTTAGCAACAGCCGTAGCCATGACAACCCAACACATGAATGAAACTGCCGTCTTCTGAAAAAACTAATAACCCACCTCATGCCGACCGTCGACTTGTTCTGGAAGTTGCGATAAAATTGCGGCATGCCCAGCATGGCCTCAGTGAAAACTGCCAGGAATCCTAACGTCTCCACGAAGATTGACTGTCCAGCTAGTAGGTAGGTGATCACTCCTCCCAGGATGGAGAATACCGTAATAAAAATCACATAGTCCACAAAATACGTCCAGTTCCAAAAATTCTTCGTCTCAAAATCTGCAAATTACAAGGAAAAAACAAACAAAAATAATTTTAGTCATTGTACTGTGTGTTTGTTATGACTGGTTTAGTGTCGCTACCGGAATTTTGGAACTGGTAAAAGCATGAATGCAAATTGGAAACTGCTTAGAAAAGGGCTGGAGGGTCTTGAAAATGGGCTTGGTAGGAACGCTAGAGGCCAACTTAAGGCCTTTTCACATGACGCTGAAAAAAAACTCTCAACCATTGAGAAATTCTCTCATAGTTGCAAAATCTTACACAAGTGTCATCGTGTGAATGGACATGCACCAATGCTTGAGAGTGACCGACGTCCCTAGTGAATCCTTGAGAGATTTTGACCGAGGTCCAGACCCATGAGAGAATTTCTCAATGGTTGGGTGGGTTTTTTTTTACGTCGTGTGAAAAGGCCTTTTCAGGATAAGGGTTGGTATGACGGAAAGTGGGGATGAAGTCTCCCCACTTTCCACTGTTGCATTTGGGAATTATAACAAGAATCCTCCGGATTGTGCAACAAGAAACACATCCAAAGCCATTTCCTTCAATAAATTTGAGACTGCAATCACATACGGAAAACGGCATCTTGCAATGGACAGATGAATCGCATGTCAGGGTATGTGAGTTTCATGTTTCAGAACAGTGTTCATTAGCTGGTGGTAGGGAGAAGCATAGCGTACATGCAGTTGCATGGGCAGCCAAGCACAGATTGTATGTACAGTGTTATCTAGTCAATTATTCATACACATCATTCCTTCAACATTTCCTTAACTCACTGGCCCTCAAAACACCAAGCCATTAACTCAGTACTCTAAGTCCAACCCAGTACTCTACAAAATGACAAGCCTGTTGAATTTTGATTGAATTGGTATGGATGTGTCTATGTCTTGGTATGTGACTGTTGACCAATTGTCCCAAACCCAACAAAATGCACCACCCAAGTGCACTAGCCACAATTTCCACCAGCAACTGTAGGGCCACTGATTTTCCGAAAAAAAACACACCGGAAAACGGACGGAATTCACGGAATCTGCTTCTTGAAACGGAATTCCATTTCCGAACGGAACTAAGTAAATTCACCAATTAAATTCACAAAATGCATCATTTATGTGAACTGATTGCTATACATTTCCAAGGCTAACTGAATCATAGTTTGGTCTTGCAATAGTTGACTGTGTAGTCTTCACTGTGCAAAAGTTACGACACTTATCCAGTGCATGCCCACACAGTCAGTATGCGATTTACTGCATGTTGTATACAACTTTTTGGAACTGAATAGCACAACCGAATTGTTCAGCCTGAAACGGGGTCCAAGCATTTGGGAACTGGAATTTGCACTTATCTGAAACAGAAAATCAGTGGCCCTACAACTGTACTATACTGTAGGCCATGGGTTACCCACAAAATAAATGCCAGTGCACTGCCACAAACTGCAACACTTGTTTTCACAGGTCTCATGCCTTACTTCCCCAAACCTGTCAGAACAGTGTACTCCTGGACCTTTGGTACTGACTCAAACAAAGCCCAACAACAGGTCCTTACTGTTTGGTACCAAACAAGCCAAAACTCAACAGAACTACCTGTGGGAGTACAAGGGGTATGGGGCTGTTAAGGTTGCATTGTAAATTCAAGCAGTCATGTTTTTTAATGCATGTCGAGCTGCACAATGCATGAATGCAACGCAAGTCGCAACATAACAGGCCAGAAACACATGATGGCAGCAAACACAAGCTGAATTTGGTCCCACTACGCTCGACCATTTGGCGCTGTTCGCCCAATATAATGAAGGAATGGTGAAAACGGAAGTCAAAATTGCCTGACCTTTTGACATAAGGGGTGAACTTATTTTATTTTTATCTAAAAAACCACAGGGGAAACTGACTGATTCATTTCAAAAGTTCACTTTGAAAAGTGAACAAAGCAAAATTGACTGGAGCAGGATTTGAACCGGCAACCTCCTGAATACTGGACCAACGCTCTTATCAACTAAGCTATGCATCCCTATGTTGGTGGTGTCCTTAAATAGTCAATTATCTTTGTTTGTTTGGCAGCCAGAAGCCATGAAACCACTCACATACCGCTATATCCCAAGGATCATTTGACCGATACTCACAGCAATGCTGCAACCTGAGAAACAGTACACGGGGGGATCACTCAAAGAGGATACAGCTTTTTAATTGATATAGTCATCAAATAACCACAAGGGAAACTGAATTTTTAAATCATTGAAAAATGAACAAAGGAAAATTGACTGGAGTGGGATTTGAACCAGCGACCTCCTGAATACCGTACAGGCGCTCTACCAACTGAGCCATTCACTTTCAATTATCTGTCTAATCATAAGCCATATAGGAGTGAGCCCTGATGTCCGGCTCAGCAAAAACATTTCCTGAGCAACAGTTCTAGTGTTATGTACTAAGCAGCTCTGTGGCCCTTGTTGAAATCCAGGCTAAGGCTCTGGCTCAAGCTATGTCTCTATCATCCAAAAGTTGAAAATACAGGTTTCTTGTTGGGCTTGCTAAAGTAAAAACTCCACAAAATGAGTATTTGTTTTGAAACTGTAGCCAAAAGCCTGTTGCTTGATGCGAAATGAATGCTAAAATAAATGTGACACACATAGTATGAAATAAAGCTGAAGCCAGCCAAATGCAAAGCCAAAGTCAAAGTCAAAGCCAAAGCCAAAGCCAAAGCCAAAGCCAAAGCCAAAGCCAAAGCCAAAGTCAGCATCAGAGACCAAGCCGAAGCCACTGTCAGCGCACTGTCTGCCCGCCACCAAGTATCGACAGTATTAATAGCAGGCAAAGCTAGTCACTTGGCAGAACGGAATTCATGGGATGCGGCGAAAACAAATCCACATGCCACCTACCGGACCACACCTTCTGCAAAGCAAATTGCAACCCCCTGGGTAGGGGAGAGATGTGACCACCGCCCGGGTCACTAAAACTGTGGTGCTGTTCTTGCCCCTTCTCTGGACAGTGTGACAAACACATACACACACACCCACACGTAATCAATGACACAGGCACCAAGAGAGAAAAGAAAACAATACACCGATCCAGTAGGCCACGCCCCTTGACAAATTGACCAATCACAACGCGTTATTTAAGGTCTGACAAATTGCTGCCATTTTGTCCGAGAAAAAGTTTTACATTTTGTATTTTTTACTACACACTTTTTGTTACAAATCTGAGTTTTATTCTTAACCATGGTCAAGTGGTGTTTATATTTTCATTGTAATTCTGACTCTCATGCCCTGCCAGAAAGGAAAATGTCCAACGAGAGAGGTGCTTTCGGTGGTTAGAGTGTGCAATCCTTCGTGTGTGGCCGATCATGACACGTAGGGCCTGTTTGTTTCGGACGAATCCTGCGGATCCGGATCCCATTTTAGCGTACCCTGCATAGGAGAAGGATCCCAAAATTTCGGATCCTTTGCGTGAAACAAACAGGGCCTTAGTGTGCATGCACGTGTGCGTTGTTGCTGGGACTTTGCTATGGTGGGTGTGGCCTACTGGATCGGTATATTGAAGCAGGAGAAAGGAATTTAGCTTTTTAGAGTGAGCATTCAAATGAAAAAGAAAACAAGAATATATGTCACAAAGAAAGAACAGCACCAATTTTTTTTTTTTAAGGTAGCAAAGATTGGTAGCCAGCGTTTTTGGAGAAAAGCATTCCATCCAATAATTATTCAGTTACTTTACAATCTGAAAACTAGCCTGTAATATTTTCAGGTATTCAGGTACATGTATTTGAGAAAGCAACAGATAACGTTTAGCTAGGCCTATATTTTTTTATTATGAACACAAAATAACTCAGGCATAACTGAGGCAAGCCTAATTAACTCTGTACAGCAGAAGACAAAAGCTCATAACATTGGCACATCTTCTATTATCATTGCACAACTGGAAATAACTATATTCACGGTAGCACTGGAATAGCCAGGTAATGTAAGGAAAAGAGTGACTGAAAAGCTTTACATGTATACTACAATGTGGGACCAGTTTAATAAAGCAATGCTCAGCAGCAATTACCACTCAGCGGAAAGCTAAAGAAATAAGCAGCTTATATTTGGTCATGTGTAACATGTAGGTTTTTCCAACATGGTGCCGCATGATTTGTGATGTCAACATTCAGAAAACTGTTCATCAAATTCAGATGCATTAAAATAAAAGAAAAATACACGATTTCACGAAGCCCTACAATCGATCGAAACTCGAGTTACAAAGGATAACCCATCATATCCGACATAGTCCTACGATTGAAAATTAAACTACAATGAGTTTGGTGAAATAGACCCCTAGACTGATAGTAAAGGATGCATTATACACATTTGGTTTTCCAGCTGGTAACTTGCTTTCATATGCTTAGCGGGATTTCTGTGTGCTTACCAGTTTTATGAATTTAGCATTTTTACATTATAAGGAACTGAAAGTCATCATAATGTATCAAGCCTGTAAATGGACCAATGCTGGATGATGGCATTTTGCCAGTAACAAAGCCTGGATGGGTTACATACCTATAAATCGGCGCCGACGGATGGACAATTCCTGAATGCGATTGACCTTGGTGCATAGATGCAGCATGGTCATCATAGTAAATAACATGATGATGCTCTGTGCTAGGAGAGGTAACTCAAACGGGTGACCAAACCTGGAAGAGATGTAAGAATGACAAAGAGTGTTAGTCAAAGGATTGCCTGGTAGCTGTCCTTTAAAGGTAGTATCATACTTTGGTATCACACCAAAACAGAAATCTTCACAGATTTACCTATAACTTACAGGGTGTAAAGATGGTGATGAAATAGAAACATACTGTTCAAATTGTTCTGCCTGACATTCTGTAGGCCTATCAAACCAGAAAAAGAGTAAAACCAAAGACCAAAAACAGTTTTGATCTCGGAATTAAAAGTCCTGTGAATACTTTTAAAAATACCGTGGCCGTTTTTCATTGTTTTCTCAAAAAGTGGGCACTGTATAGGACTGGGAATTTCAGATGACTGTTACTGTATCTTCCTTGATATTTTTGCCAATGAATCTGCATTTCTTTAACAAAACCCAAAGTACGATATTACCTTTAAGCCCGAAGAATGTACTATAGTGATACTACACAGTTGTTGCTTTTGGCAAATAGAAAACAGTTCCTAGAATAAAGGCTAGAAACGAAATTTGCTAGGGTGCGGAGAAGGGGTTAACTGACATCAAAGAGGTTAATCTACCCACCAGAATAATATTCTCAGTATGTTGGCCACCAGTAGCGTCAGGCACACATACGTGGAAAAACCGTCTGCATTCTCAGTCCGTCTGATGTCCATGTACTGAGGGATGAACGGCACGATACCCCCAAAGATCATACACCCGGAGGCCACCCACGACACCAAGTTGGCAAACGTGAATTGTATCGCCGGCAAATCCATCCCAAAATTTGGAAAGGCATCCAGCATGTTGTTTTCCATGATGCACAGCCGGGCTCAGAGTTTTTGAAGGTCTAGTGCTTGCTATTTATTGTTGTTGTTCAGTTGTTGTTGTTTTTTTAAGGCATCTTTGTAGAGTTTAGTAGGAAGCTCGTTTGAAATGTCAGAGTGATGTCATGGAATGTACGATGTATAGTTTGAAGGACTCTGACATCTACCGTGGGGACACAAAGCCATGATCACAAAGCTGATGCACTTTTGACTCGAATCGTCATCATCTCTGCAAAGTAAAATAATGAATTTGTAAAATCTTGCAAGAGCTTTTAAAACAATAACATTGACTGAACAAAACCAAATCTACAAAGGGTGATGATGCTAAACTCCTGTGTATCTTGACAATCAGACATTAGGCCAACAAAAGTTGATAACTCGTTTCCCGTCAGTGCCCACACGTGATTTTGGCCCCGAACCGAAACATTTCATTATGCCAACATTTCATTGTTTTGCAAACAATCTTCACTCAAACTAGGCCTATCAAAGAACTTTAGGCTTAACAAATTAATTTCTGATAAAAACAGTGTTCGTCTGAAGAACCATTCCCATTAAAGTAACAGAAATGACAACCATCCACTCCATATCTCGGTTATGTTTGTTGTCACAGCTGCGACTTTAGCGAGTACGATGACTCACACCTGTCCTTGTTTCCCTAACGTCAATCCTTGTCCGGAAATTGGACAGGCTGCACCTACCAGCAAATCCCAAATATCGTGACACATTTAAACTAGATTAAGGAATATCTGGGTCACACTTCTAATTAACTGAAAAACGTATTTATACTTACACTTCAAAATACTACAAAACGGCAGCATTCTCTGTTTCATTTAACCACCATACGTATTCCAGTTTACGAATGTTTTCAGTTTCACTGTGTGCTTAATATACTAATACGTCACTTCCGGTCTGAAAGAACAAATTGTTCGCGTAAAGACTTGTATCTTAACTCATTGTGCGGCCAAAATCATCAAATTATTTTGTATAAATCAACAAATATTTGGCTCTGAATTAATTGAAACTCCGTAAATTTCATATGAAAAATAACTGGAGTTGGTTATTGAAATAAGGTGTACAGTTCACACCGTTGGCCTAAATAATTCGGTCAATGCATTATTAATTGCAACACCAATAAATCTAGATCGACAGTACACGTCCTTGTTACTGTGTGATAATGAATGGAGGATGATACAGGTGCAAGACTTGGTTCAAAATACTGGATCGAGGTCATTGAAAAAATAACACGCTGTGTGATCGGGGTCCACTTAACTTTCACAAGGCACGGATGACGGAGATATCCTTCACGACTGAGAAGTAATCCATGCAGCCATCTAGCGGTCTGTATGAACATGAGAGCCACGGTTTTAGCGGCATATTCATGATCTGTCAATAGCATTGTGTGGTGGTGAAGTGAACCAGATTCTGTGACTTTTGTGAGTTGATTAACTTGATTCTGATTTCTGTACTCAGTCTTAGTCCGAGTAACTTGGACCCTAAAAATCACCTTTTTTAACATTTGGACATGGGTCTGGCGATAGTAGGGTCCAAGTACCTTGTTTGCATTTTGGTTGCAAGAGCTCCATTTTGCAATGTTTTGCCTCTACCCTGAGTCAAAACCCTGTGATTTCACCTTCAAAACGATCCTAAAATGTCTCATGCGGCCAGCTATGGACCAAGGGAGAATTGGAGATCCCAATAATGACAAGGTTTACTCACATTTTTTAAAGAAAAGATCATATTTTCCCTAATTTGTTCCGGGTACCAGTGTACAATTTGAAAAACCAAGATGGCCAACCCAACGGACACTGTGCTCATTTTATAGGAGGTCTCTGTGCCCATTTTTATGGAAAAATGATCTTTTCTTCAAAAAATGTGAGTAAACCTTGTCATTATTGGAATCTCCAATTCTCCCTTGGTCCATAGCTGGCTGCATGAGACATTTTGGGATCGTTTTGGAGGTGAAATCACAGGATTTTGACTCAGGGTAGAGGCAAAACATTGCAAAATGGAGCTCTTGCAACCAAAATGCAAACAAGGTACTTGGACCCTACTATCGCCAGACCATGTCCAAATGTTTAAATAAGGCGATTTTTAGGGTCCAAGTTACTCGGACTAACTCAGACTGTAGTAGGGGCCTAGGCCTTTTAAGTTTAAAGGTTTACTGTAATCAAAATTAAACTTTGCAAATGATATCAATTGGAGCAACTGGGCTCTGGTAGACAGAAGAGCTGATCCAAAATACCTAAACCGCTTGACCAATTTGGATGATTCAAAAATATTTTCAGTCAGAATTAAATCTACAAAGACAAATTGAAACATATTGGAAAAAAACAAAGTTTTAAAAATGGGTTGCAGTCCCTACTTAAGTTATAGAACATAACTCTATATATAACATGTAGTATATCTATGTAAATAAGGTTAGAAAAATATGGTCAGCATGACATATCGAGAAGGGAGAAGAATGCTGTAAAAATGAGACGTGCAAAGTTTACTTTAGTAAAAACAATAGTAGAATATTTCAGTTTTGCAGAGCCTGCTGTGAAAATAGGCAGTGAATCATGGAGGGATGAGTAGAAATATTCGTGGCTTATTCCTCCATAATAGTACCTAACCCTCTGCACCTACCACACAAGACAATCGCTGTTCAAGTTCCACAGTCTCCAGGGGAACTGGATCGTACAGATTACCATACAAACTACACTGTGGTGTATTGTGGTATTCAGGATAGCAGACTTACCACAGGAAAAACCATGTGTGGCACTAAATTGTGGTATGCAGGTGGGTTAGGGTTAAATTAAAGCAATATGAAATTTTCACAAATTCTCTCTTGTTAAACTGAATAGTACTTTAATTTCTTGATGTCTCGTTTTGTTACAGCGTTTGATGGGGCCGTATTAGGTACCAGTTTACTTCAACAATCAAGATGTCTCTACTGCATCAAGTTCGACCGTCTTTTTGGACTCGGACGTATCCTTTGTCCCAGCTTGCCATCAAGAATTTACTTCAACGAGGATACCAGGTGACTGGCAGAAACCAGCATGCGGGCCGGTCAGTGGCTTCGATTGGTCAGTTGGCTGGTCTGAGGATGGAGTGTGCCACTAGACACTTTTGTTTGGCAAGACGCTTCATGGCAACGGAGAGACGGTCAGCTGGATCTAAGTCCAAGCAGGTTACTGAGAGGGCATCGGATGGCAGGCAAGGAGAAGTCACCATTGGCCGAAAAGGTTCTTATGTCCTTCCAGACTTCATTGCAAGATGTCCCGTTTAGCCATGCCCTGAATGTTGCTATAAAGCCAGGCACTCTGTGCAAGTGTGCTTATCGTCACCAGTAGTGCAGACTCTCTGTGAACCTCATGTATGATTTCAGAATAGGGCTCCACGCTCGTGACGTCACATTCAGATGTTCGGACAAACAAGTCACACTTGGCCCCATTAACTTACACTTAAACGTTGTGATGTTTGTCCGAACATCGATAACAAAAGGCGTATTCTATAAATAGCTCGAGCGCGGAGCCCTATTGAGAAGTACTAGCATCTGAGAATCATTCATGTCAGAATCACCAGCGAGCAGCCACTGGATCCTCACACACTCCAGTGAGCACCAAGCAGAAAAGCCCTTCCACACATCGGATCCTCTCACACCCCAGTGAGCACCAATCAGAAAGTTCCTCAACGTAACAGGATCCAAAGGAATCACATATAAGGACCTCACATCCCTCATTTCAATCGTCTCCTGATGAGGACTAGAGCAGTCGAAACGTTGAGACCTTACGAGAAGTGCAAATGAAATAAGAAGTGCAAAAGTACGAACAATTCTTACATGGTCAGATGGTGTTTCCGCAATAGAAAATATCTCAGTCTCTCTCATCAGGACAGTCAATAAAGCGAGTTCGGAAAGTATTGGTGGCGCCCTCCGTCAAAGGTCAATCAGGATTTAATCATTGTACAAACTCACTCAGGATGTGACATACTGCAGTACGTCACATCCTGAGTACAATGATTTTATTCTGCCCAATTGACCTTTGAAGGAGGGCGCCACCAATACTTTCCAAACTCGCTTATTATTGTCAAAAGTTTTATCAGTATCGGTAATCAAAATTGCCATTTTCGGTTGTACCTCATCAGTAAAAAAGGCAAATTAACATGTGGTTACGTGTTGAGCCATTAGGGGAGCCATGGACCACTGAGCACCTCAGGCCAGCACCCACAAACCCAAAGCATGGCATTATCAATGACACAAACTTTCTATTACAGCCAGAGTAGGGTGGTGTTTTGTCCATGAATGTACCCAGGCATGTATGCAGATATCAATCTAATAGTCACATTCTCTAATAATAGACTCTTTGACTTTATTCTTCTTATTTATTGGCAGTTGTTCAGGCAGGGAAGGATGTAAGCTACATGGGAATTGTCATCGTTGGTATCGGAGTAACAGGTATGTATTAGACCTACTCCTTATTGTTGTCTTTCATATGTGGCAGCATATCCCCCTACCTTCCTTGTTCAGTTTTTACATACCCTTAAAAAAAGGACAAAGGGCATATCTTTTCATTTAGTTTATACAAGCATATCAGGAACAGTAGAATATATTTGTATACATAGTTTCTGCGCTATGTAAGTTTTGTATTTATTATTAGTCATTGAAAAGTGGAGAAAGGAAAATTGACTTCGAACCAGCGACCCCTGGAATACCGTACCGGCACTATTACCATCTGAGTTATCCAACTCTACGTTGGTGGTGTCCCTAATAGTCAATTATCTTTGTTCGTTTGGCAGTCAGAAGCCATGAAACCACTCGCATAAGTTCCAGGATCATTTAAGATACATGCAGCATTAGCAATGGTACATGGGGGATCACTCAAAGAGGACGCTGCTATTTAATCAATATTATAATCATCAAATAACCACAAGGGCAAGTGGATTAATTTTGTGGTTATTAGATGATTATTATGAATATAAACCAAATAAAAAACAGTGAATTTCCAAAAACTCAGGGAAGTTAAAAAATGCTGTTCTTACTCACAGGATTTTCAATTTAATCCCTGTCGATAAAAACATACATTCAAGAATGCCAACTGGGTTATTTTCTCTCAATGTTTGGATTCGATCAGTATAGTAGTTTTGGGTAATTATGTTGACCGATCACTATTATCTTTTGTTTGTGTGTATGTTGTGATTTCCAGCCATCATGTTCTACGCCGTCGGCCGTGAGTTATTCGCTTCCAGCAGCCCCAATGCAGTCTACACAAAGGCTTACAAGCGCTGTAAGGATGATGCTGAGGTACAGTATGGTCGGCTCTTTGCGCCACCCGTTGAGGGCGCTGTCTTTCTAGTTGTAGTCTATCAAGGGGGATTTCAAACACTGTTTGAAATTAAAGGTAATATCATACTTTGGCTTTTGTCAAAGAAATACAGATTCATGGGCAAAAATACCAAGACAGATACAGTAACAGTCATCTGTGAAAATGTCAGTCCCATACGGTGCCCGCTTTTTGAGAAAACCGTGAAAAACGGCCGGAGTATTTCTCAGTAAAGTCTTTTCTCTTTTATTTTTGATCTTTTAAAAGATAAAAAAGATTTTCGGTCATTGTTTTACTTATTTTTTTGATAAATACACCATGTTAGGCGGAACAATTTGAATGGTATGTTTCTACCACTACCATCTTCATACCCTGTAAGTTATACGTAAATCTGTGAACATTTCTGTTACGGTGTCTTACCAAAGTATGATACTACCTTTAAAGAGAAATCCGTTCTGGTTATTCTCAAAAAAGTAGTGTATAGGAAACAAAGCAACAAATTACATTAATATGTAACTATATTGTTTTTAAATTTTGTAGTCAAGTCCTATGTCTATGATATTTATTTTCCTGTCCCATAGACCCATACTGTCTTTTTGTATTGTGTGGATAGCCTAGTTTGTGTGGTGATTTATTTCGCTTTTGGGAAAAACGCGGGCTTGTCTTTTTAGTTTTGTTAGGTGTTTTCGTATTCTGTATTATATAGTATGCCCATAAATAAATAAATAAATAGATAAACATGAATTATTCATGATATGCAGATTATTGAGGAACTAGGAGAGCCAATCAAAGGCTTTGGAGAGACGACAAGGAGGGGTAGAAGGAGGCACGTGAGGTAAGGTACAGTGATCTCCTGATACAGATCCTAATGGCAGTATCTAGCTTGTATGTTCAAAAGAAGAGTGGGGATATTTAGACCTTTTCACACTACCATTATCTCCTTTTCGATCCGTGTTGAAACCAACCCGGATCCACGCCGGTTCAGCCAGGCAAGTTTCTGAACCGGATCGAAGAGATGCAACATTCAACAATACGTATTTGGTGAACCGGCTCATACAACACAGATAACGGCGCAAAATGCAGATTGGAACCGGGTTATTGTCAAGCCTGCTCCCCCTGTCTAAATGATACCAAGGACTATGCATAGAGGAGGATGCTGTAGCCTAGTGGTCCGGCGTGTCAAACTCGATCTTGTGGTCAATTCACAGATTGTGGGTTCGAATCCAGCCATGGGTTAGTGGTGCTTGCATCCTTTAGCAAGATGCTTTGTCACATATTGCTCCTCTCCACCCAGGTGTAAATGGGTACCTGGGATTGCTTTGTGGTTTGATTATAGCCTTTATAGTAGCCGGGGCTGTATATTCCCCAGGGAGTTGATATGGTTTCATGGAATGTAAATTATGGCCCGATGACCAGGGATAATAATATGTAAAGCGCATAGAGAATCTGTTGATTATTATGCACTAGATATTATTATTGAGTTGTATTCTGATCAATCTTGAAAGGAGTTCATGAAATTGAAAGAGTACTCACTACTCAGTGACGTATCTATTAGGGAGTGTGGCAAGGGGGTCACTTCCCCTGGGTCCCACTTTGTAAGGTGCGCAAAAAACGGCAAGGGGAAAAAAAAGGTAGCTGTCCATTTGAAGTTATGGGAAATTTTATCCAATGAACAAAGAAAGGAAGATTCCAATTTCAAATTGTCTGATTTTAATTTCATTGGCGTCAGAAGGCATGCCAAGTTTTACTCTGTTCAAAACTGGAGTCATATTGCAAAGAAGGCTGATAGCTTTCCACTGTTGAAGTATCATGTACAAATCCATCTATTTGTTATATTTTTTTTTCTGCAGTCATTTAGAATATGAACAGGATGGAGTCAAACACATGAGGATGAAGTTTTACATCCAGGGTCCTAAGAGGAAAGGCACGGTGCACCTAGAAGTGAAGGAGGTAAGTATAGAAAGTCCTAGTCCTTCTGATACATTGTCAGCAGGGATGACATAAACTTGCCACTGGTACCATAGATTTAAGATAACACCATTCCCCAATTCAGTAAAAAAAAAAAGCAATTACAAGTAAAACTGATGAAAAACCACTCATCCACCAAAATAATGACCCCAGAAAGTATATAGTGGAACCCTGTTATTAAAATCACTGAAATTTTCTGATATAACAGGCATTTGTTACAGCGATATTTCTTTTCTAAGAGGTAGTATCATACTTTGGTTTTTATCAAAGAAATACAGATTCATGGGCAAAAATATCAAGACAGATACAGTAACAGTCATCTATGAAAATTTCAGTCCCATACGGTGCCCACTTTTGAGAAAACGGTGAAAACAGCCACAGTGTTTCTTTATTTTATAAGTTTCAGGTCATTATTTTGGTTGATGAGCAGGGACCAATTTCATAGAGCTGCTTAGCACAAAAATTCACTAAGCATAACATTTCTATCTTAATAAAAACAGGATTAACAACCAAATTTCCATGTGTTGTGTATCACTTGCAATTGTTCTTTGGCTGTTGTTCGCTGACCACGAATATCAAATCAAATTTTCAATGGTGGTTTGTTTTATTGGACAATTCTATTTTTGTGCTGAGCAATTTTGTGTGCTAAGCAGCTCTATGAAATTGGCCCCTGTTTGCAGCAGTTTATTACTTGTATTGATTATATCTCCACTTTTGTGTTACACTAGCTCAACCCTTTAATTGAGCTCTCTTGGTTTTTACAAGAAGCCTAAGAAATTGTGTTTTTGTTTTCTTTAATCTTGTAGGGCGAGAGTGGCAAGTACGAGTATCGCTATCTTTTTGCCGAGATGGACGGCTACCCTCACAGGACTGTCGTACTGGAAGACAATAGATAATTGTTTGATTTGAAGTGCAAACAAAACTGCCAGTTTTATAATGACTATTAAAAGTTTAGTGAACGTGGAAAGTTTTGGATGAACGTGGCTTGAATTTGAAAAGACGCGATTGATTCTGCTTCCATGACTAGCAGCCATTGGCCCGATGATGTATCCAAGTCGACAGCTAAACATGGACACGTCGTCTTGAAGCTGTAAAACCGTGAACTGCAAGCAGCATGCTTGTGGTTGATTCACCACGATAATTGCACTACCAATGTTGTGGAGCATTAGGCTAAGAGGCTCGAGCAGTTAAAGCCGATGATCTTGATTCCTCCAAGTCTTCGAACAAGAATGATGGTCAATTTGTGATTTCATTTTCAATCCACAAGTTTCAAATAGATGAAGCAGGGTGGATGATGGGCGGGGCTTACTGTGGAAAGGGGAGGAGCCTTCTAGGACAGAGTTTGTATGTTGACTATTAAAAGAAATCATCATTTGTGCACACGGTTTTCAACCGAGAAACTGCAAATGGATGACTGGTGATAGACTGTAGAATGTTTGACTTAAAACTGTCTCGAAAACTGTGATTGCTTAAAGGTACAATACATGATTGGTAAAGGTCACAGGACAGCACTCGCACTTTGTCTGATCAAACATGGTCATGAAATAATAAACCTGTGAAAATTTGAACTCAATCGGACATCTGAGTCACGAAAAAATAGCAAAAACCCGACTCAATTTTTCTTATAAAACATAAAGAATGGTTTTGATCTTACCCCAAGATCAAAACTGTTTTCAGTCTTTGTTTTACTAATTTCTAGATGGAAATATTTAAACGGTATGTTTCTACCAGCACCATCTTCATACCTTAAGTGAAAGGAGATAAAAACAACTTAAGTGAGGGTGTCCTTTATGTTTGTTTGAAAAGACACTAAATCTTAATTTCCTTGAAAAACCCAGCATCTGATGAACCAAGATTTCCCATGGTGACTGTTTGCACTGTTTATGAACTGTTGACTTCATTTTCTGTCTCAAACTCAAAAAAAAAAAAATTGGAGGCCTTGCAAATCCTATATGCTCTTTTTAGTGTTCATCGACCTATCTGAAGATAAAATTAAGTGTTCATAAAAATTATGACAGAAAGATTGAGTGGTGCTGAGTTAAGAGCTCTGAATTAATTAAAGACTGCATGTGAAACAAAACACGAAATGCCAAATTTGCTTTTTTTTTAATCATTTGGCAGAAGAATTACCAATATGTTTTATTACAAAAACAGCAATTGTTTGCTCTCAAATTCAGTGGAAAAATTTAAAAGCTTAATAGTGAAGAATAAAATCTTTTTGAATGAAAACAGTACTCACAAATGGCAAATATGTAATAATTCTATGGTCAATTTTCATGTTTTAAATATATGTACAAATTATTTACAAAACACACACACAAAAATCTTTATGTACAGGCAGTTATTTCAATAACATGTTTGGAATTTAGGTTGAACGGCTTACTATGTGGCTTTGCAAAACCAGACCTGAGGCTAGGCTTGGGACTTTGCTACCGCCATTTGAGACACACAAAATGAAACAAAGGGATTGGGCCACGAGACAAAGCCGAAGAAAGGCTGCAGCTTCGCCATGTATCCCAAGCCCTTCATTTCATTTAGGACACAAAATGGCGGCAGCAAAATAAATCCCACACCTAGCCTCAAGCCTGGTTTTGTAAATGCTCTGAGTACACCCTAATTAAAGTAACGACATGTACTGCAATTTCTCCAAACAAAAGCACTCGCTATAAACAAAAACAATATGCTATGACCCTAAATATACATTCTGTACTTATGCAAATATATGCGGCTAGGTTTCATTACCACTCTTTGGAACTAGTTGATGAAAGTCAGTGTTGGAGTAGAGTCCTCAGATCCGAGTACAGAGTGCTCAGAGTTCTTCAAGGTCCGAGTAAAGATGCAAAGATGTTTATAATTGGATGTTGATCATGTTGTGCCACTCTTCTCAGAAATTAATGTTTTTCAAACCTTGCAAATGGCACTTTGCTGCTTACTCCATTTGATACTAAACTCACAGTGATCTTCATACTCCCATTGTATAATTTATCGGAAATCGGCAACATTATCAGCCATGAAACTGAAACAAAAATGAAATTTGTACTAAATGGTCAAGTACCGGTACTCCCAAAATTTGAGTTCATGGAATTGAGTACGGGTCAAGTACATTTTTTTTCGAATTTCGAGTACTCTTCATCGAGTACAGACCGAGTATTTGTCTGTGCTCGAGTTGTACAAGTACTCCAAAGCTGGCGCCAGATACTATTCAAATTTAACTCGCAAATGGCTTATTCTGCTTTTTGGTCCAACATCCTACACGATCTCCAGAAAACAGTTCTGTTTTCCCGGGACATCACAGCAAGTGGTTCTTCTGGGCAAAGGGCCTGACCACGATGGTACTGATGAGCTGGCTCTCGAAGACGAACGTCTTGATGTGGGACATGAGATAAATGAAGATGATGAGGACGGCAAAATACTGCACCCAGGCCATCTTCAGCACCTGTAGGAATCCGGGCACATACGTGAGCACGAACACAGACACAATAGTCAAGGAATCAAAATGAAACTCATTCTTTCTGAAACTACCGATTTAAAGGTAATATCAAACATTGGTTTTTGTAAAAGAAATTACATATTCATGGGCAAAAATAACAAGACAGATACAGTAACAGTCATCTGTGAAAATTTCAGTCCCAAACGTTGCCCATTTTTTGAGAAAACAGTGAAAACAGCCACAGTATTACTTAAAGTCTTTTCTCTTTTATTTTTTATCTTTGAAAAGATCCAAAAGATTTTCGGTCGTTGTTTTACACATTTTTGGATAAATACACCATTTCAGGCGAAAACATTTTAACGGTATATTTCTACAAGCACCATCTTCATGCCCTGAAAGTTGTACGTAAATCTGTGAACATTTCTGTTTGGGTATGTTACCAATCCTGTACTGTACCTTTAAGATTAATAGTGCTTTGTAAAATCGACTGCAGAATTTACTTCGCATTGCAGGAAGTGGGAATCTAGTCTGAGTATTACCCATTCTATTCCGTGTCACTACATATGAACGTCTGATACATGCATGCATGCAAATCAGATCTATTTTGAGAACATTTCCATCAGGATCGTGATGGAGGATGTTGATTGGTCAATTTCGGGCATCCGCGCGGCAGCAGCTATCTATGTGATAGACGCGCTTGCCAAACGGTATGATAGTAGCTGGCCCATGATTGGTCAAAACTTAGAGAGGTCAGTGCTGGGTTGGTTTGCATAATTAATCAGGAAATCTGCACGCATTTGATAGACGCTTACTCGCTGTACAGCATGTGCGTCTATCACATAGACTAGTGGGAACCGGGCTTAAGGAAGTGCGTCTATCACATAGACTAGTGGGAACCGGGCTTAAGGAAGTGCGTCTATCACATAGACTAGTGGGAACCGGGCTTAAGGAAGTGCGTCTATCACATAGACTAGTGGGAACCGGGCTTAAGGAAGTGCGTCTATCACATAGACTAGTGGGAACCGGGCTTAAGGAAGTGCGTCTATCACATAGACTAGTGGGAACCGGGCTTAAGGAAGTGCGTCTATCACATAGACTAGTGGGAACCGGGCTTAAGGAAGTGCGTCTATCACATAGACTAGTGGGAACCGGGCTTAAGGAAGTGCGTCTATCACATAGACTAGTGGGAACCGGGCTTAAGGAAGTGCGTCTATCACATAGACTAGTGGGAACCGGGCTTAAGGAAGTGCGTCTATCACATAGACTAGTGGGAACCGGGCTTAAGGAAGAGGAAAAAGATTAAATACAATACAAGGCTAGGTTCTATAAAACTCTAAAACATCTAAACGACAAACTAAACATGGATGGCATTTAGCATTATCAAAAGGATATGAAATCAGCTCCTCAGGGTAGCGTATTGTACCACTTATCAGGAATGTCTCACTTGAACTAGGACCCCTCTGCCAAACAGGATACTGACAATCAAAGTATGTACTCACTGAAAAACAATAAGACAACAACAAAATAAACATTAAAGGTAACTTCATACTTTGTTATTTTGTCAAAGAAATGCAGATTCATGGCCAAAAATATCAAGGAAGATACAGTAACAGTCACCTGTGAAATTTCCAGTCCCATACGGTGCCCTCTTTTTTGAAAATCGCTCACGGTATTTTCAATTTTATTCGCAGGAGTTTTGATCTTGCCCCAAGATCAAAACTGTTTTTGGTCTTTGGTTGTACTCTTTTTCTGGATAAATACAGCATTTCAGGCAGAATCATTTTAACGGTATGTTTCTACCATCACCATCTTTATACCCTGTAAGTTATAGGTGAATCTGTGAATATTTCTGTTTTAGTATGCTACCAAAGTTTTAAAGTACCTTTAACATTTGGAGGAAACTATTAACAATATAACCAATGCTCAGTCAGTAACTGCCACTTATTTCAGAGATCTAAGAAAAAAAACTGCTTATTATCCTCAAATTGTTACCATCTTTGATTTTTTCTTAAAGGTACAATACATGATTGGTAAAGGTCACAAAACAGCACCCGCACCTTGTCTGATCAAAAATTTACATGAAATGATAAACCTGTGAAAATATGAGCTCAATCGTACATCTGAGTCACAAGAAAATAGCAAAACCCGACTCAAATTTTCTTGTAAAACATAAAGAATGATTTTGATCTTACCATGAGATCAAAACTGTTTTCGGGTTTTATTGACTAATTTCTGGATGAATACACCATTTCTTGGGCGGAAATATTCTAACGGTATGTTTCTACCAGCACCATCTTCATACCCTGAAAGTTATATGTAAATCTGAGAACATTTCTGTTTGGGCATGTTACCAATCCTGTATTGTTCCTTTAAGATGATGGGCATTTTAAAGTTAACTGACTAAGCTTAAAGGCAAATGTGCTTACCGTTTCTCGTAATGTAATCGGTGAATATTTTGGACAGTTGGTAGTCCGATATAAAGATACTGTCACTGTTGATTACTGGTGTCTGAAAACAACAAAAAATTCAAAACAATATGAATACAATGAACAAAGTAACAATTACACGAATATAAATACAATTTGAAAAGATCTGCATTTTCAAGTTGATGGCAATCTCTGAGTTTCGAACATCTGGGCGTGAACGGATTAGAGTGCGCCTTGAATCTTTTGTACGGGACTATCCAACCAATGTGTGCCTGCATTGTTTACGCCAAGCTCCCTGTACACAAAACCAGGCCAGATGACCTGTATGTGACCGGTTGCTGATAATGAGGTCGGAACAAACAGGGCTGAAAATAAACTTGGGCTGAAGGGGTTAAGACAGAAATTTCATGCTAAGCAAATTTTGGTGCTAAGCAGAGCCATGAAATTGGCCCCTGGAGACTGGGAGCTGAGGCATCCTAATGGTTGATGGGAGGTCATTTCCATTTCTACAAGTTCCGGTCATGCATAACTCACGTTGTATCTGGTGTCCACAGCACTGTGAGCCAGTGGTGACTTCAGCCGTAGCCTCAGCTCGCCGTCGGCAATAAGCTCTGACCCGCTCAGCGACGACTCGTGATGAACGTAGGCCATGGCTTCCATTTGCAGTCTTGAGAACCTCTGCCACAGAGAACCAATGGTAACTCAGTCATAAGTTTTTAGGGTTCAGATACTGATAAAAATAATAATGTTATCATCAAATAACCACAAGGGAAACTGACTGAATTTCAAAGTCATTGAAAAGTGAACAAAGAAAAATTGACTGTTAATTAAGGAGGTCGCCAGTTCGAATTCTGCTCCAGTAAATTTTTCTTTGTCCACTTTTCAATGACTTTAGTTTCCCTTGTGGTTATTTGATGATTATATTAATTAAAAAGCCGTATCCTCTTTGAGTGATCCCCCATGTAACGTTCCCAGGTTGCAGCATTGCTGCATGTATCGGTGAAACGATCCCTGGGGTATGGCGGTGTGTGCGTGGTTTCATGGCTTCTTACTGCCAAACGAACAAAGATAATTGACTATTAACGTACCACCAACGTAGGGCTGGATGGCTCATTTGGTAGAGTGCCTGTACGGTATTCAGGAGGTCACCGGTTCGAGTCCCGCTCCAGTCAGTTTTTGTTTGTTCACTTTTCAATGACTTTATATTCAGTCAGTTTCCCTTGTGGTTATTTGATGAATGTATTAATTAAAAAGCCGTATCTTCTTTGAGTGATCCCCCATGTACCGTTCCTAGGTTGCAGCATTGCTGCGCGTATCATTGAAACTATCCCTGGGGTATGGCGGTGTGTGCGTGGTTTCATGGATTCTGACTGCCATACGAACAAAGATAATTGACTATTAGGGACACCACCAACGTAGGCCTGGATGGCTCAGTTGGTAGAGCGCCTGTACGGTATTCAGGAGTTCGCCAGTTAGAATCCCGCTCCAGTCAATTTTTCTTTGTTCACTTTTCAATGAAAAATAATAATGAACTACTCTTACCCTTAATCTCCAGGAGGTCATTGAAGGAATTGCAACAGGAGCCGTGTGGCCCGGAACAGCGTTGACAGGCTTATTTATATGAAGTTCAATAATTAAGTCCTACCCTAATGCCCTACCCTATTATGCAATTTGCCAGTTAAATTTGAATAGTAACTGGTACACAGACTTCTTTCATTGCATATAAACACCCCAGTTTGAATTTCCCAGACTAAAGAATCTGTTGCTATATCACATGATTCAGGGCAAGCTTTTGCATAGTGATACCCATCTCTGGAGTGGACTGGTTCCTTTGTGCCATTCTTATCCATTATGAACAGTGCATTGGTGCAAGACATCTGTTATGTTACCAAGCAAAAGCTTGCCCCGAATCATGTGATATAGCAACAGAGTCTTTAGTCTGGGAAATTCAAACTGGGGTGTTTCTATGCAATGAAAGAAGCCTGTGTATCAGATACTATTCATATTTATCTCGCAAATGGCTTATTTAAATACTAAATCTATATACACTATGGATAATAAGTTGATGTTAAATTTAAGTTGGCCTTCCATGGAGAAGGCTGCTGTAGTGTATTTATAAGAGTATACCGTCAATTCAGTTCCTATACCCGCTATCAAGCTTTAAGTGTTTTCTTTTGTCAAAAGTTAAAAAACCGAAAATCAAATGGCAAATGCTTACATATAATCTGTAGTCGAAGAACAGCAGGAGCTTAACTCCACGAACGCTCTCGGTTGCCAAGATGGGTACGGATACGGAGAACTGCAGCATGTCTGACACGCCATCTCGATTGGTGTCTTCTTCCCTCGTCTTTGAGTGTATGGAGGGCAAACGAGACATAAATAAACCATGAAGAGTAAAATTGACTTATGATGATGATGAATGACAAGAATTATTACATGAGATATCTTTGTGTTTTTTTACTTCCCCACAAGTCTTCTGATTAAAGGGAGCATATAGGATAAGCAAGGCAAGAAAAGTGATTTTGTGGAAAGGAAGGAAGGACGTGCTGCCTCTACCTTAACAAGAGGAATCCTTAAGTGTTGCTGTTGCAGAAGGTTGAAGTTCTGATAAGTGCTCCAAGCAAGGTAGGAGGTCTCGTCTTCCGTATCTACAAGAAGAAGCATCTGGTGCTTGAAGCGAACCATTGGCTGCTCCACATAGAAGCCCGTCTTCAGCCAAAAACCTTTCAACAAACAAAAAAATCCATTTTTTTACAGTAGCATTCAAAGAGAGAGGTTTATACCAGTACCTTGTTTTCTGATATTTCCCATGACAATGTTGCTTAGAGGCTTTTACATTTATTTAACTATTTTGTCCAAAACTCTCTCCACAGTTAGCGGTCTAGAGTGTACATTGGTTGTGTTGGTCGCCGTGGTTGTTTTCCCTCATAAAACAAAACCCTGCCCTCTTTCCACAAATTAATCCTGCAATTATTCAGTATGAAGTGGCGCAGAAAGTCAATTTTTGTTCTCGAAAACTTGTGGGTCAATTACAAAAATGAGACTGCACAAGCATAACGGATGTATGAGGATCAAGAAAAAAAATAATTCAGGGGAATTCACGATCTAAGAGTCGCGGCAGGTTCTGCAATGTTTCACCAAAATTTCAACTATCAATTGTTGTTTTCAAAACCCATAGCGTTACGGCACCCCGAAAAGTAAGAGTGCTAGAACTAAGTAAAGGTTCAAGGAGAAACCTTTGCCCTTTCTAAATCTAGAAGTACCTACAACCAACGTATCAAAAGTCCACACAATGAGAGCAGACACTAGACCATATTTTCATCTGCGGCCGTTACATGCGTTCGTGAAAATTCCTACTTATTACTATTCGTTACCGTTTTTACCCCCATAACCTTTGTTTATGACGAATCCTGCGGATCCAGATCCCATTTTAGCGTACCCTGCATAGGAGGTGGATCCCAAAATATCGGATCCTTTGCGTGAAACAAACAGGACCCTACTTGTACACCGTTACAATTATCAGAATATCGCGACTGGTCTATGGAAATTTACACAACGAAAACAACTAGGCCCCTACTTTTTTTCTTTAATGTATGAAATCAAACCAACCCAAAGTATTTTACATACCTTCGCTCCAGAATACTAAAAGGAAAGGTGCAATCACGGAGAAGAGGAAAGAAACAACGACAAAAAAGGTTGCAGTCGTGCATAAACTGGCTTTATATCGCTGATAAACAGGATGAGAATAAACCTGACGAACCGCCATTTTTCATTTCTGCCAAACTATTTAGACTCGTTCACGGAACAGAAATTATTCCATTTACGAGAAACAAAATATTAATACAACATTCGATTTTATGAAAGCATATAATTGTTTAATTATCAACAACTATTTTTTTATTTTTTCTTTGTACTAGAATTTAATACAAGTTGATAAATCCTGCTTTAAAAAATGTTTTTGTTTTTTGGGGGTTTTTTGGGGGAGGGGGCTTTTCCAAACCTCGCCTCCGGCTTAGGCTCTGGCTCTGGCTCTGTCATCTATCATACTGAAAATAATAGGTTGTGGTTTTCAATACACGGGTTTATACGGAAACGTATTA